>JAOANK020432438.1:0-26225 GCA_026257165.2 Telfairia occidentalis | reverse complement strand
TGTGAACAAGCTAGCAAGTGGATCTTATGGACCTACAGATTAGAAGCTCTAATGACACGAGATTAATTAATTAAACTTTTTAATTAATTGTCCGATATTCATTAACTGTTGGTCACTCCACTAAAGACCGACAGTTGCACTCTTCGTACTGTAGATATATTTTTGTGTCCATGGATTTAATCAATCAACAATAAGTAGACCCTGCACAATTGCTCATGATCAAAGCTGGGTCAAATTATCGTTTTACCTCTGTGCTACCTCTAACTCCATAATTACCACCGATACCTCTAATGAACAATATAGTCATAGTCCATCTATGAGCTAGACCCCTCTCTAGCTAGTGACAAGGTGAGACACCTCATTGTTCAAGTCTTGGTATCAGCTCTTAAGGGAGCAATTATAAATAGGTGAATTCTAATCTTGTACAGTTGAGTTTTCAGCTCTCCGTTCAAACAAATCCCCAAAAAGGTAGGCTTATTGAGTCGGCGTGTCTGGCCACTCTCACCCATACTAATCAAGGGATCGCCTTTACAGACAGTAGTTCACAACGGACTCGAGATTTAGGTCGAGTCACCTATGATCATCCTAGTGAAGTGTAAGTCTCTTTCAGCGACGATGTTATACTGAGAGACAAATCACTTCGCAGTCTGGTCTTATACATGTCTCACATATATAGGATACCCTCACTCACATGTCTCCACATGAACATTTAGGTTCGAAATGTTTGTAACACTTTATAACACTTGTAACAATCACAAAGTGGGTCGTATCCGTAGTGTCACAAGGATAAGGCACCCAACCTTATCCATATACTATAGACCATTTAGGTTATTTCTTAAACATGATCCACTTGTATGTCCCCACATACACGTTTACGTTTCTCATAGAATAACCTTGGATCTTAGTTTATTGGATTGAGTTTATGCACACTAAATGTCAAATATTATAACTCTTATTTAATTAAATAAATAATTTAAATAAATTACAAGACCACGAAGGTTTAGGGCATCAACCTCAACACTGACTTGATTCACAGTAGTGTCTTGCTGTGTTACATTCCCTAAGGACAGGGTCTTGATCATGTTTGTCAAAGAAGTGATGTCTGCCTTAATGGATGTTAGCTCATCTACTTTTGTTCCTCTTAGTGGTCTTCTTTCAAGATTTGTTCTTGCATCATACTATTGACAATTGTTCGTTGATATCCTTTCCAATATCTCATATGCTTCATTATAAGTTTTTGACAGTAAAGTGCCATTTGCTGAAGCATCTACCATGCTCTGTGTAGTTGAATTTAAACCATTGTAAAATGTCTCAACTTGAACACAGTAAGGCAAACAATGATGAAGGCACTTTCTAAGGAGTCCTTTGTACCGTTCCCAAGCATCACTGAAAGGTTCATCCACATACTGCCTGGAAGAAACAATTTTCATTCTATGTTTGGCATTCTTTATAGGTGGGAAATACTTAGTCAAAAATTTATCTGCCAATTCATTCCAAATAGTGATGGATCCTAGAGAAAATGTGGTTAACCATGCTTTTGCTCCATCCCTCAAGGAATGAGGGAACAAAGATAATCGAAAAGCATCCTCAAAAACTCTTTGGATCACAAACAAGTCACTTACTCCCAAAATATTATTCAAGTGTAGATGTGGTTCCTCTGCATGTAATCCATGAAATTGAACTACTATTTGCAACATCTAAAACGTTATAGGTTTTATCTCAAAATTTGCAGCTTGAATATTTGGTTTGACTATCCCTGGATTTAGTTCATCAAACATAGGGACTGCATAGTCTCATGGCTCATTCCCTGTCATTAGCTAAAAGAACAAGCTTTTCAACCTGATCCACTCATCTAATTTTTTGTTGCATTGCTACTCCAAGTAATTGAATTCCTCCTCCATTCGGTTGTTGATTCACTTGCTCTAAAGGTTATCCAAGAGGTAAAGGGTGCTGCTCCATCAAATTTACTCGATTTCTTAACTCCCTTCTTCTTCTATGAAAAGTCCTTTCGATTTCTAGATCAAACTCAAATTACAAATAAGAATTATTGTTCATACACCAAGTGCTGCAATTACAAGGAAATTAAATTAGTGTAGATGAAGCTCCAATTCACCAAAAGAATCAAATTCAAATAAGTCAAAATTCAAATTGATCCCCAGCAACAGCACCAATAACATATTGCTTTGCACGATGGTGAGGCTCAAATTTGCAATAAAAATCACACAAAGCGATGTGCAAGTGTACATAATTTGTAGCAAGTGATAAGTATTTATATCGTCTCCATAGGAACGAGTTGTAGATTTTGAACTATTCTAACTTAACCTCTTAGTGAATTCAAAGAATAATAAATGACAATTATTTTATGAACTTTTATAACTAATGCTGGACTAAATTAAATGATAGAATAAAGAGAATGATTTTGCAGTTGTAACAATAATGATGAATGGGTTCGAATTAAGGTATAATGTTGTTTTCCCTTAAACAAAATGTTGAAGCAAAAGAATTACATAATCAAATCACACAACAATAGTCTCAAAATCCTCCCAAATCTCCCAATTCTCTTAAGTTAATTTTCATTAACCTATATGAGTTAAACCGCACTATTTTTGTGCATGAGGCGAGTGATTATCCCTAACCTCCTCACTTAGTCATCGCTAACCTAATCTGGAGGTTAATATGTCTTAAAATCAATTTACTCCGTGTATTTTATCTTATAACATAGAACAGTTATTCATGTGTATTAGCTAGACAAACATAAACATTAAGCATTAAATAACACTTATAAAACATTCAATCTGACAATCTTTACTTCAAATCCCAATTCAGTTCAACATCTCCCTTAATCCTCACCCAAAGATGATTAGTTCATGCTACAATGTATAAAAGACAACAACAAATAAATGAAAATAGTAAACGTATTCATAAAAATAAAAAAATAAAAAAACCCTAAAGAATTGTAGAAATCAGTTGCTCCACGAAAATAGTTGAAAGAATCCCTTTTTTTGCTCCAGCCTTCAATGAAGTTTCTGCCTTCTACAAGTTCTTCTTCACAGAAATTCAAAGTGCTGCAATGGTTGAAGAAAATCTGACGGAAAAAGAAGTCTCTAGATGAACTTCAAAAATAAACTTCTAAAAACGAACTCCCTTCTTTTGGCCGCTAACTTTTCTATTGATAGCCTTTTCATTGTAATTAGAAAACCTATTATGTCAAATCACCCACGTGGCATGCATCCAATGGTTGATTAATTTCATAAAGGAAAGATTTGTTTCCATATTTCAAATTTTCATTATTCTCGCAGCGGATCCTCTGTGTCTATTTTGCTCCAGAATTTCTCGATTAATAATTCTGCTAAAATAATGCTTCATCATTTACCTACAGACAGAATACCCAAAATCAATAGTAACCAAGCGCAACTTCCCTCAATTTTATTCAAATGTTGTCATAATTAGAATGACACAACACTCGTAAGGTCTCAAAAGTCCTATATGCAAAACAAAGATAAATCAAGCAATCACTCCATAAATAAAAGGAAATTTACTCTAAGAATGAGATAAAAATCTAGCCTTAAAGACTCCTAATAACTCTCTTTTGAAGAGTTATCAGTGTCTTGAGTACTGTGTGCTGTTAAATTAGAATATTTGTGAACTATGTGCTGAGCTTCGGAATTTGGGTTGATTGAGGATGAATTTTATTTCTGGATAAATTTTTTCAATTATTTCAAATGATTAATTGTAGAGTTATGTGCTGAAAAGTAGAACTTGCCATGCTTGCTTGTTGAGGACTATGAAAATCGATGATTTCCTTCAATGTATATGTGAGTTGAAATAGCGAATATTCGAAGGCATATTTATCATGTGAGTCATGTTGAAATCCTTCTTTGATTCCCTTGTTTTTTAGCATGTAGCAGAATTTCCCACCTGCAAGTATACGGGGTCAAGTTTTAATATAGTGTAAGAGATTAAGAGTATCATCCTCAAGATTGGGTTTATTGTTCACTTAAGTACCATGACTAATGACACTCAATTTTATTTAGAGAAAATAGCAAGATGAAGTTATGCAATTTAAACAAGTGACTAAAAACAATAAAGTGAGAAAATAAGAGAGAAAGGGTCTTAAGGAGTTGATTTCACCAACTGGATTTATAAGCCAATTAACTGATTTAATCAAAACTAAATCATACACAATTCTATAAGCCAAGAATACTCATATATAAACTGTCTCTCTCGAGTACAATTTAATCAACTTGTTAGTTAAGAAACTAATATCTCTATTCCATTTCAATAAAAAGCAAAGGCATGAAAAACAAATCTATTAACAACTTCTCAATCAATTCTAAATCTCTCAATATTAGAATTAAGTCATGCAATCAAGTTTTAATCAAAACCCCCTCTCGCAAGTGAAAGATTCAGATCAATAAACAATTAATTTGTGATCAAGAGATTAAAAGCAATAAACACATGAATGCATAAATCGAAAATACGAAAGATCGATCTCAATAAATCAATAAATAAAACTTAATCAAACCAGTGGCTACATCAATCCCTAGAACTAAGAGTTTACCTACACATATTCAACATAAAAATCAGAATTCTCATACTCAAACTCATGGAAAGATTACAAAAAGTCAAGGAAAAGGAGAAGAAATTAATCACGATACTTCGATCCTTCATCCCTGAATCGATCTCCACGTTTTGAGCCTTGAGAATCCCTTTTTTGCACTCCAAATAGATCTTTTTACCCTCTAATTTCGTAAATTCCTGAAATCTCAAAGCTATTCTCTTTCTAAATTGTCAAAAGTCCCTAACAATGCTGCAAAACGATGTATTTATAGAATTTTCGATGGTGTGGAGATACTATGGACAGTGTCTCGACGCTGTACCCTAGTACATATGGAAAAATAGTGGTAGAGTCGAGACGCTCTAGTTAGCGTTGAGATGCTACAAAATTCCTAGTGAACGCGCCTCCAAAAATTGTAACGTTGAAACACTCTTGACACGTCTCGATGCTACTGCTGCGGGTTAGATTCTTCACTTTATGCTAGCGTTGTCAACGCTGTCCACTAGGGTTGGTTGGCTTCAACGTGTCTGTAAGCGTCTCGGCACTGGATTTGGCATCTTAATGTTGCTTTCTTATGATTTTCACATCTAATTTCAACAATTTATCATGTTAGCATCCAATTTACCTGAATTTATCAATAAAAACTTGTAATTTTTCTTTTATTCCATTTGCACAGTTCCTACAAAATAAATAGATATTTGCATGAATTTACTCAAAATAATCATCAAACGAACAATACATAAGCTATAAAATTAACCCACAAAGTCTGCTATCAGAGTACGTAGTCCTCCTGTTTAGGGTCTTGAAGGCTTAGAGTGTCGTTAATGAGGTAATATTTTTTATGTCTCAAAATTCTCTAATTATTGGATAGGTGTACTTCTAGGTTAAGTAGTATGTGCTGAAAAAGTGTGTCTAAAAAGGTTACTCCTCCTTTCTTGATGTGTGAGTAATCAGAGGCACTCATGACACCCTTGAGTTGCCCTTGCATTGAAAGCACTAAAGGAAAGTGAGTATTGTACTAAGATAGATATGTTGCTCATAGTTGGATATCCAGCACCTACGAAATGGGGATAAGCCAAACCAAAGGTGATACATCCTCCCCTTCTAGCAAAATGAGAAGAAAAAAATGAAAAGAAAGGGAAAAAAAAAAAGAATAAGTGCAAAAGCAAAGCAAAAGAAAAAGAAACAAAGAAAGGAACTGTTTTCCTTAGGCTACTTTAAGTTAGAAACCTTAACTTAACAATAGTTTAGTATCAGAGTTGGGGTAGCCTAGGAAAAACCTTATTAAATGCACTTCGGCTTATAAGAACTAGCACGAGATGGGCTTGCACACACATACAAGGAATGATAAGATTTGGCCTTGAACCGTCTCATTAATAGAATGTGCTTGAATATTTCTTCTTTTGTGCCCATACATTTCATTGTGCATTAAGATAGGAGTCTGAACCATGCAAGCGTTGAAGTTCTCTACTTGTTTTAGTTTTGTTTTTTCTCGGGACTAGCAAAACTCTAAGTTTGGGGTAGTTGATAGCACTTCAAAAGTGTTATTTTAGGGCCTTAGATTTAGTAGTTTTGTGGGTTTTCATGTGTGCTTTGATATTTTATTTATTAATTTTGTAGAAACCGAGCATTTTATGCCAAAAAATTGATTCAGTGTTGTTCAAGTTGAAAAATGAGCTTAAGAAGGGCAAATTTAGGTAAGGAACGAAGGAATAGAAACAAAAAGAGCTAAAACCAGAGAACATAGTGTCTCAGCCTCAAGTTAGGGTGTTGAGATGCCTAAAAGATGAAAGAAAAGTGAAGATTGTCGTGTGGTCAATGCAAGGAGAAAACTAGCATTGAGACGCTGGCCTGGGCGTCCTAATGCCATAAGTAAGAGGGCATGCATGAGCCTCCTTTGAAGTAGCGTCAAGATGCCACTTCAAGCATCTCGACACTATGACTATATGTCTGCAAAGAATGTTTGCCCGTCGTGAGCTTTGGGTGTTGTTTTTAGGGCTCGACACTACTGTCTAGGACTATAAATGCAAAAATTCAATTTAGCTTTCAAGGAGTCAGATTTTTGGGCCGTTTTTTGTGCGATTCTTGAAGAACAGTGATGATTTCCACGAGGCATTCATGTTGGAGTAGATTGGGAGTCTCTTTAGTGTTCGAAGGTGAAGACCAAGAGCACGAGAGTCAATTCAGAGGTGGAGATAGGGATGAATCGATTTGGGAGTTTTCTTTTCTCTCCTTTTTATTATGTAAAATTGTTGTATTGGATTGATTGAGTTGTTTTCTGTAATGGATTGTAGCTAAACTCTTTAGTTTTAGGGAGTTATATGTTTTATGGACGATTCATTGTTTGATTAAATTCTTGAATGCATTTATTGTAATTTTCTTCAAAATTCCAACAATGAAATGTTGCATTTAGTCAATAAATGTATTGCATGCTATGTTTATTCCATTGTTAGAAAGAAAGAGTAGTAAATAAGACATAGAGTTTAGATTTATGTTTCTCTATGTGCGAAATTGATAAGGGAGCGTATGAGTTCCGTGATGGGTTATTTGTTTGTCGCTTTTAATTTCTTATTACGAGATATCGAATAGGACATTTTTAGTGAGGGTCGATGGACCTCAAGAAGGGGAAGCCCAAGTTTATAAACCTTAGACTTAAAAATTTGGCAATTGAATGTATATCTTGAGTTTAATTAATAGGTTAATTGCACCATAAACAACACCAACACCCTAGAAATGCCTTGTTAATTGATTTTTCGTTATTTATGTGCCCATTAGCGTGCTCCTTATATTTGCTTTTTATATTAGATTCATCGCATGAGCTTTCGTTTCCATGATAAAATCGACAATTATATCTTGGTATTAAATAGAAGGAATAACCTGATTTCTAGAGGATGATACTCGGCCTTAAAACCTTTTTATATTACAATTTGACCCGTGCACCTACAGCAACGCAGTGAGTTGCGATTACACGTGGATTACTGACCTTCTTCTATATGTGGATGATATTATTCTTACTAGCAATGATAATGCTTGTGTTGACCAGTTCATCTTGAAGCTACAATCTACATTTGACATGACAAATCTTGATAGTCTCAAATATTTTCTTGGCTTGGAAATTGAGGCTCAATTGTCTAGTTTCAGGTTACTCAAACTAAGTACGTTTGTGATTTGTTGCTTCGCTTTGGTCTTCAGGATGCCAAGTCATGTGCTACTTCTAGTGCTCTCAAATCTTCTATTGTGGCTCGCCCTGGTTCTTCCTCTAAGGCAAATTTGTATCGTCAAATAGCTGGTGCGCTCCAGTATCTCACCTTTTTCCATCGAGACATTTGTTTTGTTGTTAACCGGACTTGCCAACACATGCACTTTCCCACGTCTCTTGATTTGGATGGTGTAAAACTCAGTTGACGTTATGTTAAAGGCTCCCTTCATACTGATCTTCACTTTACGTTTTATCTTTTCATGTTTTCTTTTGCTCTGATTGGACTAGTGATGTCACTGATCATTTTTTCACTAATGATTATATTATCTTCTTGGGACCCAATCTCATTTCTTGGTTTGTGAAAAAGCAATCCACTGTTTCTCGTTTATCTACTGAGGCTGAGGATTGCACTCTCGACACTACAACTGTTAAGCTCTCTAGGGCTACGCCAGCTTTGTACGGATCTCCGCTTGTATCTCTTTGTTCCACCTACTCTTTTGTGTGACAATCGTTCATCAAGACAACTGGCCTCCAATCTAGTGTTTCATACCTATACCAAACATGTTGAAATTGATTTTCATTTTGTCTAGGAGTTTGTTGTTTGCAAGAATATTTTCCTGAAGTATATACTCACTGCTTCGCAACTTGCTGATCTCTTCACCAAATCTCATCATGTTGATCGTTTTCATTTATGTCTTCCCAACTTTTGTTCCCATCTCGATTATTATAAGTTTGTGAGGGCATGTTAAATATATCTAAATATAAATCTTTAAAAGTATTTGTTTAGATTATCTTTGGTTTATATTACATAATACATATTTTGTACTCCCAATGTATTATAAATTCACATATGATCAATAAAATTATCATGGACATTTGAATCAAATTTATTTTCTTAAAAGTTCTCAAATATCAATATTGAGATTTGAATTTTACTAATATATTATGGATATTCCTCTATACCAAAAAACTAAAAAAAAATTAATAATTAAGTTCCTTTTCGTTCTGAAATAGGTTATAAACCTTATTATTAATATTCGTATACATATTTGCGATTATTTGAGGTTATATTTTACATTTCATGGATATTTATATGGATATTGAAGATATTGGTTGATTCTTAATATCAATATCAAGTCCTCCAATTTATGAATATATCATATATATTAACATATTGATGAATATTTTAATCCTTGAACATGATTAGTTGAAGTCAAAAATCTAAGATAACTAAAAAAACATTCTAAACTTTTCAAATGTAGCAATGACTTTTTGAAATTTGTAAATATAGCAAAAAAAAAAAATACGAAATCTGATTTCTATTTTGTATTATTTCAATTTTACCTTCATTAGTGTATCAACATATATTTCAGTAGTATATCTGATATATTTTATGTTTGGAATATCATTTCACGATATACTTTATATTTGATATATCACTTATACAATTGATACCAAATTTAATTACCATTCAGATACCAAATTTATCGCGAGCCTTTGTTATTATTTGTTGACTTAATTTGAATTTTTATTCATTTATGTCAAATTATTATTTTTCTAATACGTTATTATTAACTTATGTTGGTTCAATTCGTCATGTTGATAACCATTCTGAATGAATGTTCATAAGCTATTGATACACAAATATTACACTTGAAGTTGAATTTTGAACGAGTGCTGATATATTACTGATATACTTGAAGAAATGCATTTTTAAGAAGTACTGATGTTTTAATTGTACACTAATGTTATACTTGAAATGAATTTTGAATTAATGTTGATATACTACTATTACATCAATGTTATACTTGAAATTTTATTTCGAATGAATGTTTATATACTACTAATACAATAATGATATACTTGAAATTAGTTTTTAATGAGTATTGATACACTAATTAACACTTTAAATGAATTTTGATGAGTGTTGATAAACTACGGATATACTAATAACATACTTGAAATTTCATTTTAAATGAGTGTTGATATATCACTAATACACTGTTGATATAGTACTTGAATTACATTTTGAATGAGTATTGATATACTATTGATACACCAATATTATACTTGAAATGGATCTGGAATGAATGTTGATATACTACCGATATGCTAATAATATACTTGAAATAAATTTTTAATGACTATTGATATACAATTGATACATCAACGTTATATTTCAAAGGAATTTTGAATAATTTTGAATAAGTATTGATAAACTTGATACACTAATATAATACTTAGTATTTGTATTTTGAACGAATGATGATACACTAATGATGTACTTACAATGTAACATTCTAAATGATATTCTTTATATTTGGTATATTAAAAATATCATTGATATACTTTTTCTCCCTCTAACTCTAGTATATCAATCAACTTATACACGAAAGATGAAGTATATATGTGATACAACTGATATACCAAATTAAATGTAACTGGTATACCATCAAATTCATATCAAATGTTTGAAAATAGAATAGATTAACTAATATACTTTATTTTTAGTATATCAAATTACATAATTAATAAAATTAAGATATAACACTAAAATCAAATAAAAAATCAAAAACATAAAACAATTGATGCCAAAACCTAAATCGGACCATCAAAATCGAACTAGTTGAATGAAAACAATTTCACATCAAAATGAAATAAAAAAACAAAAATGATATTTACTATAATTGAACAAACAACATCCACCATAACACAATTAAAGTCATAGTATATCAATTGTATAAATGATATATTTTATATTTGGTATATCGTTTTTTTTTTTTTTTGAGTTTGTATTTGGTATATCAATTGATTGATATATCAAATATGAAGTATAACAGATACACTTGTTCATACACAAATGAGGGTAACATTGGAATAATAAAAAATTTGGAATCCATATTTAAAATTTTTAGTATATTTATAAATATAGAAAATCATCGCTAGATTTACAAATACCCTGATGTGTTTTTGCTATCTATTGCAATTTTTCTAAATCATGAGGTTAAATTTTCTCTTTGATTTGGGGGCTTAATATCCTTAGAAGCTCCCTAAAACCATGTGAATTTTATGGGAGGAAAAAATAGAAAAAAAAAAAGAATATAAAGATGACCAACGTTTTATTCAATAGAATTAAATTGCAAAATGGATACAAATCTAATAATGTAATCTACCTTATCTCAAATCATAAATCGAATGGGTAACAAATCTAATTTGAATAACTTAATCTAGATACGAAAGCAAACTAATTCAAATAACATAATAGGAAGAAATTCCAATTGAAACAATATTATCTATTAATATAATCTAACATTCCCTCAATTGTTTTTCAAACAATCCCCTCAAAATACTCACAATACTACACTATGAGTTTGCGAAATAATTAGACTGTAAATATGCGTATTGTGAACATCCCCTCTCCAATTCCTAATGGAAGATGATGTCAATACATATTCAAAGAACCAATACCAATGTTTATGTCAATGTCAATGCCAATTTTAATGCAAATTCTAATAACCAGTGTCGATCAAGACCAATGCCAATCTCAATGAACTAAAAAAAAACCAATCTCAATGTATATTTTAATACAAATTCCAACTAATGTCAATACCAAAAATCCTATGCCAATACAAATTCAAATTCCATTGAAAATTCGAAGTAACATTACGAATTTTAATAACCAATGTTAATGCCAATGCAAATTCCAATAGCCAATGTCAATATCAATGCCAGTGTCAATGCCGGCAACACTAAATGCAAATGTAAATTCTAATTACTAATGCCAACCGCCATTGCAAGTTACTGCAAATACTTTATTCAAGAAAATCTTAATATTATATAATACAATAAATGTCCAAATCTTTGAACAAGATGATTTTCACAATAACATAAGTTAGAATAACATACCTTGATTCATGAAGTTGATTTCTTGAAGCAATTGTTGAGGATTGTGTTTCTCTCTCTTAGTCTTCTTTAATGCTTTATTAGTCATTTTTTATGGAGAGAAAATACTACTTGATTATGCAGAGAAAGGACCAATCCTTAAGGTTTTATCTTTATATATACACATTTTATCAAGGTATTGATTAGAAAAATTACCTTTTAATTAACTGGTCCATTATTTGAATAAATGTACATGAGCCACATTAATAATAATATTAGATTTAAAATCTAGCATTCTCCCATTTGGCGCATGTAAACTTATTTGTCATATTTGATTAATAAACATAATGCACATAGTAGAAGATAAATTCATCTTCATGTCATAATATCAATGTCAAGTAAAGAAACAAACTAATAAGGATCATGGCAGTCTTACATCATTGCATCGACATAATTCCTTTCATGTATCACGAAACAAGTTCTTCACCAAACATGATTGATAGCACACAAAAATGTGTTATCCTTAGGCTTTGTTTTAGTTAGTTTTGGTCGGTAATTTCAAAGCTTTCACGTATTTTTGTGTTAATTTGTAGGTACCGAACATAATTTGACAAAATTATAGTTTTGAGGTTGTTTGGATCAAAAAACGAGCTTAAGAAGCCTAAATTTGGCTAAGGAAAGAAGAACGGAGGCCAAAATACAAAGAGACTAGAGGAGGCAAAATTGAGACGCCATGTCCAGGCGTTGAGAGGCTAAAATTTACCAGAAATCTAGAGCTGTGATCATCAGCGTCGACACGCTGCTCAACGGCGTCTCGATGCTGTAGAACTCAACGGCCAAGCGCACGCACTCAACGCCGCCCATGCACGCGTGCCCAGCCTCCACAAGCACAACGCCAGAGCGTTGCAACGCTATCGCACGCCATGCTCAATGCCCAGTGCACACACGCGCACGCCATTTCTGTTGCCAACCTGAACCAGCATTGAGACGCTAGCTTTCACCGTCTCAACGCTACTCTATTTTGAAGCCCTAACTGATGCCCGCGCCGCACATATTTTGACCATATAAGACCAGTGTCGAGATGCTGTCTTATAGCGTCTCGATGCTGCTTGCAGAATGTGTTTTAAAAGCTCATTTTCTTCACCGAAAAAGGGGAAGCCATTTGGAGAGCCGAGACTACACCTTGGAGCACGATTTTTCAGAGGGAGAGGAAACTTTTCATTTAGTCCCCGGAGCGATCCGAGGCTTAAGATTGCGAGCTTCACATCAGAAATGAGTTTGGCACTCGTCTTTGGGAGTTTTCTTTCCCTTTTCTAGATTTTTTTTCTTGTTGTAATTTCTTGAAGAATCTCTGTTCGAATTTGAGTGGCGAGATTCAGCCTTGACGCATTGTAATGTTTTATGACGTTTTTACGCTTTATTAATTTTATGGACTTTTTCTTATCCCTTGTGATTATTCATACTTTCGTTTGCTTAATGTTTTTAATCTTTTGGTCAAGAATTGAATGTTTCCATGATTTAACTTTTTACTCGAGAGAGTAAAGCTTAGATTAGATCTCGAATGCATGAATGTAGTAGGCCAATGTGATGACGAGAGGTTTATTTTTATAGAAGCATGTGTTCTTATCTTTAGTGGGTACGTTATGAACTATGATGATAAGCGGGTTTGCCCTGAGCTCAAGAGAGGATGGGATCACAATGAGTCTTCTAAGAGGTGATAATCGGTGGATAGTTTGTAATGCCTTGCTAGTGTGTGGGTAATAGACCGAGAGGTTGAATATGTGCTTGGTGAGAGACTAGGTAACCTTGAGAAAGGGAGCCAAGCGTTAGTTAATCCCAACTTATAATTGCATTGTGATAGAAAAGTCCATTGTTAGTAAAGTTATGTGTCTCAAAGCATGTCAATTAGAGTTAAGTCACACTCTCCTTATGTGCCCTTCATCTATCTAGGAGTAGAAGTAGTGTAACTTAGATTTCCTTCAATAATGGATTCTCTAGATAAAATGAGGTGTGACTATCTGTGGTAATTAATCAAACTAGAAATCCAATCCTGAGGACGACACTCGTACACTCAAATTCACTATACTAAAATTGACTCGTACACTTAGGTAATTGCACACCGTGTGTTACGATCAAGTTTTTGGTGTCGTTACCAAGATTGACAATTATTTAGTTTCATTGATATCGTGGAGAAAATGTTGAGTCTTACTCTAGGGTGTATTCTTGTTTTGTCCTGTTTTTCTTTCTTCGTTTTGTTTTCTTATTTTTGTTTGTTGGGTTGAATTAGGTGCTAGCTAACTGGATTGGGCACCCATGTTTTCTATCCCCTTATCCATTGTCTTTGTTTTTGTATTTTTTTTCTTTGTAGGTGTCGAGTGCCAGTAAATCTCGTTCCCAATACTGAACTTCGATCTTTTGGGATGTTTGTTTTCAGTCTGGATGCCATCTAAGGATCTCTTCTCTCCTATCAAGGCAGTATTCTCCACTCGATCTTTTATTTCATTGTTCTTGCTTGTTTATTGATCTATACATTGAGGATAATGTATGCTTTAAGTTTGAGAGTGTAAGTAGTACTATGTGAGTCCTAACTAGCTTAGGGCGATTTTTAGCTTAATTTTTTTTATTTTTCTGAATTTATATGTGCTAAACTGCTATGGAATTGCTCTATGCATGTTGTTGATGAGGAGAGTCTATGATATTTCTCTAACTAATCTGTAGTGCGTGATTGTGGAAATGGCATAACATCATTTTTATATGGGCTATTTCAAATCCTTCTTGGAATTTCTTGTCTATTGAGCACATAGCCCTCTTGTCTAAGCTATGAAGGTCTAGCATGTCCTTAGGGGAATTAATTCTTTAAGGAAGTCTCTGAAATGGTTGTGGTTCAATTTGATCAGTTCGTATGCATGTCTAGTGTGTGTTGAATAAAAGGAAATAAAGTGAAGGGGATTACTCCTCCTTTCTTTTGGCCTTAGTCGATGGGCAATGTAAAATACGAAAAGAAAGTGAGTAAACCTTGGCCCTTGGATAGATGTATTGCTCGTTGTTAGATACTCAGCATTTAGGAAGTAGAGGTAAGCCAAAACGAAGGTGAAACATCTTGAATTGGTTCCCTTCCAAAAGAAAGAAAGAGAAAAAGATAAAAAGAATTAAAAAAACAAAAACAAAAGAGAAAAAGTAGAAAAAGAAGAAAAAAAAAAGAATTTAGAGAAAAAGAAAGAAAGTGTAAATAGGTCTCTAAGATGCATTTGTTTTGCTTAAATATTTTATTGATTGAAGTAGGAGAGCCTCGGGAGGTTTTTCTAAGGTCACCCTGGGCTTATAAGGAATAGGACTAGATGGGCTTGCACACACACACACGAGGGGTGAAGCGAATTGACCTTGGAATCTCTCGGTGATAGCAGTATCTGTAATTGCACCTACTTGTCTATTAGAGCATTGAGGCTAGAATTAATTGCATGCTTAAAGAAATTCTTTATCTTGTTACTATTTTATTTTAATTTTGCTCGAGACTAGAAAAAGATTAAGTTTGGGGGTGTTGGATAGCACACAAAAATGTGTTATCCATAGGCTTGATTTTAGCTAGTTTTGGTTAGTAATTTTGGAGCTTTCACGTATTTTTGTTTTAATTTGTAGCTATCGAGCATAATTTGACAAAATTAGGGTTTCGGGGTTGTTCGTTTTGAAAAACGAGCTTAAGAAGACTAAATTTGGCTACGGAAAGAAGAACGGAGGCTAAAATACAAAGAGACCTGAGGAGGCAACATTGAGACGCTAGAATATGCTGGAAATCTGGAGTTGTGATCATCAGCGTCGAGATGCTACTCAACGATGTCTCGACACCGTAGAACTCCACGACCAAGCGCGCGCGAGCATGTTGACACCAGCATCGAGTGTTCGATCGGTCGGTCTCCAGCAGATGCCAGGAACTTGATCCCCACCCGATGCGCTACACTGCAGTATACGGGTCAGTTTTAGTATAGTGAATATGAGTGTCGAGTGTCGTCGTCGAGATTGGGTTTCTAGCTTGATTGATTACCACGGATAATTACACCTCATTTTATCTAGCGAAACCATTATTTGAAAGGAAATCTAAATTACACTACTCCTACTCCTAGATAGGTGGAGGACACATAAGGAGAACGTGCCTTGACTCTAATTGCTATGCTTTGTAACACCAAACCTTACTAAAGACGGCTTCCCTATCGCCATGCAACTATAAGTTGAGTTTAACTAACGTTCAGCTTCCTCTCTCGAGCTCAGCTAGTCTCTTACTAAACATGCAGACTCAACCTCTCGGTTTGTTACCCACACACCTAGCAAGGCATTATGAACTACCCACCGATTATCACCCCTTAGTAGACCCATTGTGATCCCATCCTCTCTCGAGCTCAGGGCAAACCTGCTTGTCATCAAGGTTCACAACAGACCCACAAGAGATAATAACACATGCTTCTCTAAAATAGACCTCTGCTCCTCTCGGTTTACATTAGCCTACTACAGTCATGCAATCGAGTTTTAATCTAGGCCCTACTCTCTCGAGCTAAGACTTAAATCAAGCATCAATCTAATCCTTGATCAAAAGATTAAACAGCATTAAGCATACAATTACATGAATAATCACAGGGGATAAGAAAAAGTCCATAAATTAATAAAGCGATAAACAGAGTCACAATGCGTTACAACGAGTCAAGGCGGAATTCCTCCACTCAAATTCACAACTAAAAACAGAAATCCCAATGAAAAACACAAAACGAAACAAGTATAGGAAAAGGGGAATAAAACTCCTAAAGACGCGTGCCAAACTCGTTCCCGACGTAAGACCCACAATCCTGAGCCTCAGATCGCTCCGAGGACTCAATGGGGAGCTCTTTCTCCTTCTGAAACACCGTGCTCCAAGTCGTGCTCTCGGTTCTCCAAATGGCCTCCTCGTTTTCAGAATGAAAAATGAACTTAAAAGGAGGTCATTGCCTGCAGCGTTGAGAGGCCATAAGTCAGCGTCTCGACGCTAGTCTTGGTTGGTCAACAGATGTGCAGCGCGAGCATCATTTAGGCCATCAAAAATGGACAGCATTGAGACGCTGAAAACAGCGTCAAGACTCTGCTGTGGGTTATGCAGCAGCATAAGCGCGTGTGCATAGGGGCACGCGTGTGGGTGGGCAGCGCCGAGCAGAAGCGTCGAGGGGCGTTGACATGCTACAATGCGTGCAGCTGGCTAGAGTAGCGCACGCACCTGCGCGCGCATGGAGGAGCGTTGGGCAAGCATACTACACGGCGTTGAGCGACGCTAGCTAGAGCGCGCACATGGGCGATGCGTGGGGCATGCGCCTGCCTGTGCGCATTGCGTGCGGCTATGCACGCTGTTCTGCAACATCGAGACGCCGTTGAACAGCGTCTCGACGCTGATGATCAATTCTCCAGAATTCTAGTAGATTTGAGCGTCTCAACGCTGCTGCCTCGGGTCCCTTGGTATTTTGGCCTTCTTTCTTCTTTCCTAAGCCAAAATTTGTCTTCTTAGGCTTGTTTCTCTACCTGAACAACCCCGAAATCATATTTTCTTCTAATTAAGCTCGGTACCTATAAATCAACACAAAAACAAGTGAAAGCACCAACATTATCGAACAAAACTAGCTAAAACTAAGCCTAAGGATAGCACATTTTCGTGTGCTGTCACATGCGCCCGCCCAGCCTCCACACGCGCAACGCTAGCAGTGCTACAGCGCCATCGCACGCCATGCTCAATGCCCAGCGCCCAATTGCCAACCCAAACCAGCATCTCAACGCTACCCTATTTTGAAGCCCTAAGCGATGCCCGCGCCACACATATTTTGACCATACAAGACCAGCATTGAGACGCTGTCTTATAGCGTCTCAATGCTGCGGGCAGTATGTGTTTTAAAAGCTCATTTTCTTCACCGAAAAAGGAGAGGCCATTTGGAGTGTTGAGACTACACCTTGGAGCATGGTTTTTTAAAGGGAGAGGGAGCTTCCCACAGAGTCCCTAGAGCAATCCGAGGCTCGAGATTGTAGGCTTCACATCGTGAACAAATTTGGCAAGCGTCTTTGGGAGTTTTCTTTCGCTTTTCTAGATTTTGTTTCGTGTTGTAATTTCTTGAAGAATCTCTATTTTTATTTGTGAATTTGAGTTGCGGGATTCCTCCTTTTGTGACGTGCTTAGGCTTTATTAATTTTATGGACCTTTTCTTTTCCCTTGTGATTATTCATTCTTTCGTTTTCTGATCAAGGATTGAATGTTTGCATGATTTAAGTTTTCACTTGAGAGAGTAAGGCTTAGATAAGATCTCGAATGCATGACTATAGCAGGCCAACGTGATGAGTAGAGGTTTATTTTTATAGAAGCATGTGTTCTTCTCTCTATTAGGTCTGTTGTAAACCGTGATGACAAGCGGGTTTGCCCTGAGCTCGAGAGAGGATAGGATCACAATGGGTTTTCGGGGTGATAATCGGTGGGTAGTTCATAATGTCTTGCTAGTGTGTGGGTAATAGACTGAGAGGTTGAATCTGTACTTAGTGAGAAATTAAGTAACCTCGAGAAGTGGAGCCAAGCGTTAGTTAATCCCAGCTTATAATTTCATTGTGATAGAAAAGTCTGTTGTTAGTAAAGTTAAGTGTGTCAAAGCAAGTCAATTAGAGTTAAGGCACGCTCTCCTTATGTGTCCTCCATCTATCTAGGAGTAGGAGTAGTGTAACTTAGATTTCTTTCAATAATGGATTCCCTAGATAATATGAGGTGTGATTATATGTGGTAATTTATCAAACTAGAAACCCAATCCCGAGGATGACACTCGTACACCCAAATTCACTATACTAAAATTGACTCGTACACTGCGGTAATACTACATTGTGTGTTGCGATCAATGACCTATAATAAAGGTATTCAATAATAGTACAACAATAAGTTTTTATCAAAGACAAGATCCTGTTTTATTTACGTAATTCATTTATGTATATTCTGATTATATGAAATAGGAGTCATAAAAGAAATCAGAAATAATAAATAAATGAGCTCGAAGTGTCAAATAACGTAATAATAATAATATCATAATGGTATCCACTAATGCCCATAAATTACGTTTGTCATATTCCTTGAATATCTTAGGTGGCAATCCTTTCTTTAGTCGATCTGAAATCATAAGTTTAGTGATAACTAATTGACACTCTTTGTTTTTTAACATCTTCTTTAACGACAAAGTATTTTAAATTTCATGAGTTTAGCACATTCTGATTATATGTCATTTTTTTAGAAGAAAACTGTTGTAGTTACAATAATTTTCAGCGACTTGGCATTATTGTCAACAATCCAAATTCTGAATAAAGTTCTACATCCATAAACCATGAATTGTACCCTCAAAGCATGCTACAAATTTAGCTTCCATACTGGATGTAGTGATGATAGATTGCGTCTCATTTTTCCATGAAATTGCTCTTCTAGCTAATAAGAACAAATAACCAATGTGGATTTTCATGTGTCCACACATCCAGCATAATCTAAATCTGAATATTTAATCACCTCAAATTGATCAAATCTGCTTTAAGCAAGCATATAATCTTTTGTTCTTTGTAGATATAATAACATTGTCTTTGCAACTTTCCAATGATCTATATCTTAATTACTTTGATACCTGCCCAACAACATAAACTGATGTCTAGTTTGGTAAAAGGTCTGTGCAAACGTTAAGCTTCCAACAATAGATACACAAAGAATGGTTTTCATTTCATTATGTTCCAATTCATTCTTTGGACATTGCATGAGACTAAACTTATCTCCCTTTTGAATTGGAACAACATTTAAAGAGCATTTATCCATTGTAAATCTCTCTAGAACTTTATTAATATATATGCTTTCTGAGATAGTCCTAACAATCCATGTGCTCTTCCATGAAATATTTTTATTCCAATCACATAGGATGTCTCAGCCATATTTTGCATTTCAAAATTTTTAGAGAGACATTATTTGGTTTGACGTAATAAACCAAAGTCACTAGTAGCTGTAGGATGCCATTACCATACAAAACAAAAATATAAACTTACTCCCACTGATCTTTAGATATATACATCAATCAATGATATTCTCTTTAAATCCAAAGGATTTGATGATATCATTAAACTTAAGGTACCATTATCGAGAAGCTTGTTTAAATCTGTATATAGCCCATTTTAGCTTACATACCATATGTTCCTTTTCTTCAACTACAAAACCTCCAAGTTGATCTATGAACATTTTTTTTAATCTAAAGCCCCATTTAGAAAATAGTAGTTTTCACATCCATTTGGTGAAGCTCCAAGTCATAATGAGCTGCTAATTAATGTCATAATGATTATTAATAAGTTGTTTTTAAAGAGACGAGAGAAAAGTCTCCTTATAGTCAATACAATCTTTCTAAGTACATCTTTTAGCAACGAGTCTGATCTTCTCTCATTCAATATTGTCATTTGAGTCACGTTTGGTCCTAAAGACCAATTTACAATTGACTTTTTTGCTTCCTTTAGTCAATTCTATAAGGTCATAAACATCATTGTGATCTATTGATTTTAACTCTTCTTTCATGGCAACTAACCAAACTATCACTTTCAATGGCTTGTGAAAATGAAACTGGATCATTATCAATGTCTAAGTCAAATCCTGACTCGCGCAAATAAACCACATAATAATAGAAATTAGTTGATCTTCTTTGCCTCACAGATCTTCCTAATTCTATTTTTTGTGGTTTCTTTAGTGCAGGTTCATTCATAATAACATCATTATTTGTTTTTCTTGCAAATTATTAACAGAGTCAACAATTACAAGAACAACAACTTGAGAAGAAGTTCTAGATGAAGAAATTTTCACCCCAACTTCTTGAATTTCCACTTTACGTGGTTCTAAACTCCCACTAACTTCACCATTCTTAATGAACCTAGCATTTCCAGTTTCAAATATTCTCGTACTGTGGTTAGGACAGTAAAATCTATACCCTTTAGATTTTTCTTGATAACCAATGAAAAAACCATTGGTTGTTCTTGAATCTAGTTTTTATTTCACACGGATTATAAATTCTTACTTTTGCTTAGTGGCTTCAAACAAGTAGGTGCCTCTTCCTGTCCATAATCAAAATGAGTCTTTGAAACTAACTTACTAGAAACCTTGTTTAATAAGTCTTGAATGGTTCTCAAAGCATACATCCATAATGATGTGGATAAGGAAATAAATTAATATACTCCTAACCATGTTCATTAGAGTACGATTATGCATTTCTGCAATACCATTTTATTGTCGTGTTCCCATCATTGTGTAATGAGCACATATGCCAAGACTTTTTAGGAATTTGGCAAATGGACTTGGGCGCAGTCTATTTTCATCATATTTTTCCATAATATTTATCAATTCTATCAGACCTTACAATTTTCACCTTTCTATCTAATTGTCTTTCAACCTCACTGAGAAAAACCTCTAGGACATCTATCCATTGAGATTTTTCATACAACAATTAGATATATCCATAACGTGAAAAATTATCAATAAAAGTGGTGAAATACTTTTCTCCACAAAAAACAAATAGAACATCATAAAAACCGATAAATATCGGTGGATATAATTTCAAGTAGTTGTGAGCTTCTTGTGGCTACTTTCTTGGCTATGTGTTTTATTTGTCTTCTCTTTATTCAACTGTCACAAATTCCAAAACTGTAAAATTCAAGTCTTGAAGGATTTCGTTCTTTACTAATCTTTCAATTCTTTCTCTGAATATATAACAAAAGCATCTATTGATAGCACTCTAAAAAGTGTTATTTTAGTGCCTCATTTATAGAGGTTTTGTGTGATTTCATGTGTACTTTGATGCATTTGTTGATGAATTTATAAGAACCAAGTATTTTAAGGCAAAAATAAAGATTTGAGTTAGTTTGGATTGAAAAATGAGCCCAATATGAGCTAAAATGGCCAAGTGGGGCCTAAATGAGTGCAGATCCGAGAGGCAGCATTGAGACGCCATCATTTAGCATCTCAACACCAAAACTCTGCTCAACGGCAGCCTCAAAGCTGTGCCGTGCGCGCACCTGCGTGCATGCATGTCCAGCGTTGAGACGCTGTCTTACAGCATTGAGACGTCACTCCCATATGACCGCGCTCCCAAAATGCACGTTTGGGGTAAGTTGATCGAACAAGCATCACGACTCTGTCTTTTAGGGTCTTGACGCTTGTGGCAGACAGTATGTAAATGTTATTTTGTGATTAGGGCTGGGGGGAGCGATTTTGGGTGCGAAATTTGAGGGTGTTCGACGAAAATCGAAGAGGGCCACTGTTCTGGAAGGTCAGGGAGGTCTCGAGGTGCTCGAAATTGGATTTTCTCATCTCGAGAAGCGTGCCCATAGTGGAAATGATGTGGAATTCGCCCAAAAATTTTCTATTCTCTTCCATTTTTAGTTTCTTGAATGTTCTATTGGATTTTTTGGATTGATTTCATAATGTATAGCAGCTGATTTTAGTTAAGTTTTAGGGTGTTGGAATTTTAAAGACCCATTAAATTTGTTGATTCATTATTGAATGCATTGGTTTTTCTGCTTGCCTTTCAATTTTCAGCTTTAATTACTTTACAATTAAGTGGTCATTAATTGTTGAGTGCTAGCATTTATTATCTTGCTTGAGAGAGAGGGTGATAAATTAGGCCTTGGATTGTGAACATGAGTTCTTTTATGCACGAGAATGATAGGGGAACCCGTGAGATCATTAACGAATATTTTATTTTCCAAGTGTGAGTCTAATTGCAAGAAATTGAATTAGGCTAGTTAATTGAGGACGGTTGAGCTCGAGAGAGGAAATCCAAAGTAATGAAATTCTAGACTTAGGCAAAAAAGTAAAGAAAATACATTCCAATAATTAATTGATTGTTTAATTGGGCCGATAAAAGCACCAACACCCTAAAACTATCTTTCCCCTGATTTTATTCACCCATTAGCAAGCTTTCTTTATTGTTTTTTGAATCCTAATGTTGCATGACCTTGAGATCCCTAGATAAAATCAAAAGGATTAATCAATAATTAGGAAAATGAATTATCATGATTCCTTGTAGACGATACTCGATCTACTAGGTTGTTTTACTATGATTGACCCCTACACTTGAGGTGACGCTTTGTCGGGTGCGATCAAGTTTTTGTGTCGTTACCGAGGACGTGGTGCATTTTTAATTTTCTTATTATTGAGGCATTCGATTAGATCTTAATTAAGGGTGTATTCGTAGGTAATTTTTTATTTTTCTTATTTTGTGTTATTTTTGGTGTATGCCACGTACTCGAGGCACTGACCCTGTTCTCTTTAATTCAGAGATCGAATGAACCTGCAGGAGGAATCAAAGAGAGCGAAGAGAAGTATTCGAGTAAATGGTAGAGCAAGAAGGAGACCCACGGACTATCCGAGACTATTTCTAGCATACGGTCTCGAATGCTCAGCCAGGGATCATGCACACACCAATAAATGCCGCCAACTTTGAATTAATGTTGGGATTGATCCAAATGGCTCGAGATTGTGCTTTTCGAGGCTCTATTGTAGATGACCCACATAAGCACATCCATTCATTCCTCGAGATTTGCAGTACAGTTAAATTGAATGGGGGTACCTAATGATTCTTTGCTTACGTCTGTTTCCTTTTTCTCTACAGGATAAAGCAAAAGATTGGTTGAAGACCTTACCAACAGACAACATCTTGACATAGGATAAACTTGCCCAAGCTTCCTAAATAAATTCTTTCCACCAGCAAAAACCTAAAGGTTGAGGAATGAGATGAGCAACTTTAAACAAGTTGATGATGAGCAGCCGTATGAGTCCTGGGGGAGATTCAAGGAGTAGGTACGAAAATCCTTCAGCATAGGTATCCTGATTGGTTCAAGGTACAATCTTTCTATAATGGTTTATCAAGTACTAACAAGTCGATTGTGGATGCAGCTGCTGGAGGATCGATTTTCTCTAAGACCCCAGGAGTGGCTTAAGCTTTGTTGGAAGATATGGCCACCACGAGCAATAATTGGCCATCAAAAAGGACTACAAAGAAGACTGTGAGGAAATACGAGCTTGATGAGGTAAGTTCCCTTAAGGCTCAGATGGCTTCGATAACTAACGCTTTGAATAATCTTGTGATGCCAGGTAACACCCATTCCATAGCTTCTTTGGTGGCATGTAATGCTTATCAAATGAACTATGCGTAGGAGATGGAGCAAGCCCATTACATCAACAGAAATTTTGGATACCAACAGCGAGCCCCCATGCAAAATTAGTTTCACTCTTCACAATCCCAGTTGCCGACTCATTACCACCCAGGTTTGCGTAACCATGAAAACTTTTTGTATGCTAACACGAAAAATGTTTTGTAGGGACCTCTGGGATTTCCATCGTCATCTTCCTAGTAGCAGTGAAACAATCCATCTCTTAAGGAGATGCTGGGAACCTTTATTACTGAGTCTCGAAACAGGACGGTAGCCCTGAAAAACAAGGTGGAGAGTCAAAAAAAGGCCTTGAAGAACCTCGAGGTGCAGGTAGGCCAGATTGCCACTACATTGAACATGATGCAGAAGAGTAAGTTTCCGAGTAATACGGAGGTGAACCTTAAGAAGCTTTGTAAGGCCATCACACTACGTAGTGGTAAGTTCTTGGCCAAGCCCGAAACAAGAATTAAGGCCACCCCAGCTACAAAGGAGGATGAGAGTGAAAATGAGGGGCAGAAAAAGGAGCTGAAATAAGAAGTTGAGAAGAAGGCTGAGGAGAAATCTGAGGGAGTGCCCTCAAGTTCAGGGAAGGATTGTAAACCTGTGTCTATTATTCCTAATCACATTCTCTACCCTCAGCGTTTTCAGAAAAAGAAAGATGATGCCCAATTTACTAAATTCTTGGATATCTTTAAGAAATTGCACATTAACATCCCTTTTGCAGATGCATTGGAACAAATGTCGAATTATGTAAAATTCATGAAGGATGTGCTATCAAAGCATAAAAAGTTTGGGTAGTTTGAGAAAGTCAGCCTTTCAGAGAAGTGCATTGCAATCATTCAGAGGAAGTTACCCGAGAAACTTAAGGACCTAGGGAGTTTTACTATCCCTTGTACCATTCGTAACATTTCTGTTGCACGTGCACTATGTGATTTAGGTGCATCGATTAATCTAATGCCTCTATCTGTGTTTAGGAAATTAAACTTGGGATCGATACAGCTGACCACCATCTCTCTACAGCTTGCAGACCGTTCTTTAACCTTCCCTAAAGGTATTATTGAAGATGTGTTGGTTAAAGTTGAGAAGTTTATTTTTCCTGCAGATTTTATTATGTTGGACGTTGAGGAAGACACTAAGGTGTCCATCATTCTTGGACAACCATTCCTAGCCACAGAAAGGGCCCTTGTCGATGTTTAGCAAGGTAAACTTACCCTAGGAAGAGGTAATCTTTAACATCTATCGATCCATGCAATACCCAAAGGAGGTACGCTCTTGTAATAGGATAGATGTTGTCGATTCTGCTATTGCTGAACTGAGATCTTTTATGTTGTCTTCTGCTGAGATTGATGACAAAAGCATGTTGAATGTTGATTGTGATGATATGGATACTCTTGAGACTGATTGTGATGATATGAGCATGCTGGATGTTGATGGTGATCTTGAATCTTTTAATGAATTGTCTGGTTGCCTTGTTGAGCATGAGCATGAACATTTGCATGTAGAACATATCCATGCTTGTGAGTCTGAGAAACCTCCTACTGTTGAAATGAAGTTGTTGCCTGATCATCTGAGATATGCATATCTAGGTGAATCCTCTACTTTTCCTATAATTATTTCGAATGACCTGACTAAAGTAGAGGAGGATAGATTACTAGAGGTCTTGCATGCTCATAAATCTTCTATAGGATGGTCAATTAGTGATCTTAAGGGCATAAGTCCTTCTATAGTCATGCATAAGATTCTCATGGAGGACTCATATAGGCCATCTATTGAGCATCATGAAGGATGTAGTTAAGGCTGAGGTGCTTAAACTATTGAATGCAGGGATTATCTATGCTATTTCTGATAGTGCATGGGTGATTCCTATTAAGGTAGTGCCTAAGAAGGGGGGATGACTGTTTTAAAAATGAGCATGATGAGTGTATCCCCACTAGAACTATAACAAGGTGACGTGTTTGTATTGATTATAGAAAGTTGAATAAAGCTACTAGAAAAGATCATTTTCCACTTCCTTTTATTGATCAAATGTTTGATAGACTTGCTAGATATCCCTATTATTGCTTTCTTGATGGTTTTTTAGGTTATAACCAGATTGCTATCGCACCGGAGGACCAGGAGAAGACCACATTGAGGTATCCCTATAGGACATATGCTTTCAGAAGAATGCCCTTCGGATTGCGTAATGCACCGGCGACCTTTCAGTAGTGCATGATGGCGATATTACATGACTTCATCGAGGACATTATGAAGGTCTCTATGGTCGATTTCTCAGTATTTGGCTCTAATTTTGAGATTTGTTTAGCTAACCTCTATCTGTTGGGGTTAATGCCCTAAACCTTCGTGGTCTTGTAATTTTATTCAAATTATTTATTTAATAAAATAAGAGTTATT
>JAOANK020432239.1:0-13350 GCA_026257165.2 Telfairia occidentalis | reverse complement strand
TATGGCGGAAATAGGTTATAGATTCATGTTGAATGTCTTTGTTTTATAAGTGTTATAAAATAAAGTAGACATTTAAATTCTATAACAAAGATAAGATGCATGCTCACCTAGGGTAATCACTCAAGGCAATCCCTCGCTTAATAATTAAACTAGGTCGATAACTTGTAAAACTAAATAGAATTGAACAATTATATCTATGCTACTTAATTGAGTTCGAAACTCAATCTTGAGGACGACAATCTCAACACTCATTACCATATTAAAACGTGACCCGTACACTTGTGGGAGTAAGTATGTTTTACTACAAGATTTTGCTACATAAATTCCTATAAGGGAAAACCTAGAAATCCGTAAATTAACAAAGTGTCTAAGGAGCAATGCTCTCATTTAGTAGCTTGTATAAATATTCAATCATGTCGAAAGTTATATAAATAAATAAGATGAAATTTATTAAAAAAAATTACATGACTAATATAACAATATTAATGTATATAGTATTGCCATAAAATATGGATATTTAATACCATACCAGTATAATTACACAACCATTAAAAACAAAAGTAAACTTAGATCACAGTATTGCATCACCGTAAGTGTACGAGTCAGTTTTAGTATAGTGGAATTGTGTATTGAGTGTCGTTTTCGGGATTGAGTTTCTAATTCGATTAATTACCATAGTTACTCACACCTCATTTTATCTAGGGAACCAAATAATAAGATAGAGAGCTAAATTACACTACTACTCATAATTGTATGGAGGTGACATATGGAGAGCCTACCTTAGAACTAAATTTACATGCTTTGGACAATATACTTCATTAACACAACAAAAAATTCTATCATGATGCAATCATAAGTTGGGAATAAACTAACGTTCAGCTTCCTCTCTCGAGATCATCTTGCCTCTCACTAACATGCAGATTCAATCTCTCAGTCTATTACCCACACACTAGCAAGACATTACGAACTTCCCACTAACTATCTTCCCTTAGAAGAAGTATTATGATCTCTTCCTCTCTCGAGCTCAGTGCAATCCACTTGTCATCATGGTTCACAAATAATTCCCCTAGATATAACAGTTTATGCTTCTATTAGTAAACCTCCACCTCTCGCACGATGGTTTATAATAGTCATACATTCGATAATCTAATCTAAATTTTACTCTCTCGAGCTAAAACTAAAATCAATGAATCAATTTAATCTTTGATCAAGAGATGAAAAGCATTAGGCATACAAATGTGTGAATGAATAACAACGAGACAAAAATAATCCATAGCATTAATAAAACATAAAAACGTCTCAAAATATTACAAAACAGTCTAAGGCAGAGTCCCTCTAGTCAAATCCAAAAATTAAACAGAGACTTCCTCAATGAAATTACAAATCAAAACTAAGTCTACAAAGGGTAAAGAAAACTACCAAAGACGTGTGCCACACTTGTTCCCCTCATGAAGCCCACAATCTTGAGCCTCGGATCGCTCCAGAGGCTCAATGGAAAGCCCATCTAATTTCTAAAAAACCATCCAAAATGTAGTTTCTTCTCTCCAAATGACCTCCCCCAAAATCGCCAAAGAAAATTTGCTTTCAAAATCATTCTGCTCGCAACGTCGAGAGGCTTGGGACAACATCTCAACGCTGCCTTCCTTTAGTTCAAAACATGCGTGGTGCACGCATCGCTTAGGATGAACAAAGTTGGTAGCGTTTAAACACTTGGAGTAGCGTCTCAAAGATACATGCATGTTCAGCAATGAAGGCGTGCGATTGGCTTGGGCGCACGTGGGCACATGCATGTGATGTCTTTGGGCATTGAGATGCCCATGGGCAGCGTCTCAATGCCGCCTACTCGAGTGTGTGTGTGCGGCTGCTAATCATCATCTTCTCTTCAACACTTGGGCATCTCAACGTTGTACCTCAAGTCATCATTTGTTTTCGCCCTGTGTCTCTGTTCCTTGGCAAAATTTGATCTTCTTAAACTCATCTTTCGATTTGAATAACCTCAAATTTATATTGTCATGAAATAATGCTAGGTACCTACAAATTAACAGATAAACTCATGAAAGCTCTGAAATTACACCAAAAAAAAAGAAGCTAAAACTGAGTTTAAAAATAGCACATTTTGTGTGTTATCAGTTAAGACTTGTGTGGTTAACAATGTTGTTAAAGGTATATTTGCCTCTCATTGGTTCTTGAGATTTAATAGACCAACTGACTTTCATGATATAGTAGGTAAGCAAGTAGTAAGACAACATTGACCTACTACTTTAATAAACTGAAATTAGAATTGATCACTATCACGCACTAAAACTGAAACCCTAGAGAGAGTTAAGAGAGAGAGAAGGAGAGCTCTTGAAAAGAGGTGAGAAATGAGATGTGTAGAAAGGGAAGAAAAACTAGGTTTGTTTAGTTATGGAGAAATAGAGGTTACATACTTACAAAATTATATTATATAATTAATTTTTTAACACAATTTTGGGAGAAACTTACCCAAATTGACGAACCCAATCAACTTGATCGATTCAACTTTTTGTTTTTATTATTTTTTTTAAATGTGGTTTCCTCGTTCAGGTTTTTTTTTTTTTTTTTAAATTTTAAAACCACTGAATTTTGGTTTGGTCCACATTTTGGTGCTTAAGAAAACAAAAAGAATAAAAAATGATCTGGTACACAATATTTTCAGAGGAAGAAACTAATTTGATTTTGAGCATTGAATTGGGCAAAAACAACTAGGATTACAAATTTATATGGCACTATAATAGAAAGGGAATGTACTCAGGTAAAAGTAGATGGATGAAGAGAATATAGCCACTACTTCCTCAAGCCCTGATGAGGGACTATGGTGAAAACAATTTTGGTACTAAAACATTCCAAAAAATATTAAGATTTTTGCATGGAGAGCTAGCCTCAACACTCCCCCTACAAAGTCAACCTCTGCAAATGGAAAGTGATCAACAAATACACTTGCCCACATTGTGAAAGAAAAATAGAACTGTTGTAAAAATGGTAAAGTGGATTAGGCTCGTTGGTGCTCGGTTGCCCAATTATTAACAAATTCTTATGTTAATCTTATATCCTTGTTTTGTAGGGTGTTTTAGGATTTAAGTAAAGGTGAGCAAGTAATTTTTACCGTGACAGTTTGGGCAATGTGGAACAAACAAAATGCAAAAGTTTTCAACAACCAAGAATTTGGATGGAAGAATATCCAACATTGGTGGAAAGGACTATATGGGCTAACTCATTTGATTTGGGTTGATAGTCTAAGTTTTTTTTTTTTTTTGGTTCTTTTATCTTTTGTACTAAAAAAGGTAGTAATAACAAGAAGTACCTTGAAGCCCAACCCCTTCCAACAAAATTCACCCTCCATCTCAATTGTTGTTATTAAAAATCCCAATTTTTTTGGTTATTTTTATGTTTATATTTTAATTACTTTTTTCTACCATTTAAGATTCATTCTATCTAACCTAGCTCTACCTCCCAACACTCAGCCTTTCACTCTACATCCAACTACCCTAAGTCTCTATTAGGAGTGCAACTAAAGTCTCACAGTAGTTAGGGAAGGAAAAAATCTATGATATATAAATGAGAACAACCAATTCCATTGGTACGAAACTTTTTGTGTCAAAATTAAAGCCACGACGGCTTACATGGTATCATTATGGAGATTTGTGTAGGGTTTGTTATCCTTAACAATAGGTATTAGAGTCATGTGTTTTAAAGTAAGTTGTGTTGGTGAAATCCTTAGAGTTTGAACAAAAGAAGTAGTGAGAGTCTTAGAGTCATACAAAGTTGTGGATAAATCCTCAGATCATTCACAAAGTGCTCAATTGGCGAGCAAGTAGAGCTTTATTAGGTTAGATAGAGTAATAGAAAGAGTAAGAGTAGCTTTATTAGGTCGGGTAAATTAATAAAATATGTACATCTAATTTGTTCGAAAATAGGATATTAAGGGTGTGTTATCGATTAGTAAGTCCTACGAAATACACTAAATCTCCTACCTAAATTATCAAACAGACTAAGTTTAACAGAAAAGTATATGCAATCATACAAGTACTTGATAGCACTCCAAAAGTGCTATTCTAGGGCCTTAAATCTAGTAGTTTTGTTAGCTTTCAGGTGTACTTTGATGCTTTATTTGTTAAATTTATAGGAACCGAGCATTTGGAGGCGAAAATACAGTTTCTTTGTTGTTCAGGTTGAAAAATGAGCCAAAGAAGTGCAAAAATTGGTTAATGCATGAAAAAACATGATGAAATAGAAGTGCAACCTGAGAGCCAGTGTCTCAATGTCAAATGAGAGAATTGAGACGCCTAAACAGTGACCAAAAAGACAGAATGCTCTAGCATTGAGATGCTGAAATAGTAGCGTCTCAACACTACTCAATTTCGGAGAAGGTAGTAGCTAAAATTTGAAGTAGTGTCGAGACACTACATCAAAAATTCCTCACATTATTTCAGAAACGCGGTGGAAATTCTATAATATTAAAGCGCAGTGTCTCAATGCCATTTCACAGCGTCTCAATGCTACGACAAATTCTATTTAAGCGAATCTTTTTCTAAGTTTCTGGGAGTGCGATTTTGGGTGAAAAATTAAGAGGAATAGTGACTGCAGTCTAATTTTGTGTGCTGAATGAGAAAAGAGCCATTTCAAGTATTTGCAAGTGAAAACAAAGGACACAAGAAGTAGCTTGACGGAGGAGACGACGTTGAGATGATCTGGGAGTTTCTCTACTTTTTCATAACTTTTTGTTACTATTTTATGAATTTGAATTGGGCTATTCCAAACTGATTTTTATGATGTATTATAGGTAAACCCTTTAGTTTTAGGGTGTTGGTTTGTTTTATGGACACTTAATTGCGTTATTGAACTCTTGAATGCATTATTTACATTTTTGTTCTGAATTTCATCCCTTAATGCTTGCGTTCATTTAGCCAATGAATGTATTACTATTGTATTTACTATCTTGCTTGCGAGAAATACTGTTTTACTATCTTGTTCAAAAGAGAGGGTTGAAAGTGAGACATTTGGACACATGTTTCTCTAGATACGAAAGTCATAGGGGCACTTGTGAGGCCGTAATAGGTTATATTTTTGCCACTTTCAAATTCTTATCATGAGATATCGAAGAGGGAGTTGTTTGTGAGGGTCGGTGGACCTCGAGAAGAGGAAGCTCGAGTTTATAAATCTTAGAGTTAAAAACTTAGTAATTTATTGCATCTCTCAAGTTTAGTTAAATAGTTAATTGCGCCATTTAACAATGCCAACACCCTAGAACTACTTGTTCCTTGATTTTTCTCTCTTAACATGGTTCCTAGGGTTTTCATTTTATTCGTTTGCTAGATTAGGTCTATTGTATGACCCTTTGTTTCCGTAAATAAAATTTGACAACTACTATCTTTGTACTAAATAGAAATAATAACCTGATTCGCAGGGGACAATACTCGGTCTCTTAGGCCATTTTATGTTACAATTTGACCTATGCACTTACGCTAACGCAGTAAAATGTGATCAAGTTTTTCTCACCGTTGCTAGGGATTGGTGTTTTATTTCAATTTTTATTGAGATAACATTGTTGATCTTACTTTAGGGTTTATATTATTTTTGTTGTTATTTTGTTTGTGTTTGGTGCATGCGCCATACTAGATAAGCTATCCTTGTTCCATATGACCCAAAAATAGATTGAACTTTCAAGAGAAATTTGAGAGAGAACAAGGAAGAGCAGGTGAACATGGCTGAGCAAAAGGGAGCTGCGAAGTCGATCAAAGATTATTTCCAACCCTCAAATTCCTACAGTGCAGCTCAGGATAACACATGCACCGACAGAAGTCAATAATTTTGAGCCTAAGTCAAGATTGATCCAAATGGCTTGAGAGACTGCCTTCATAGGACAGCCCAGTGAAGACTCTCACAAATGTATACGATCATTCTTGGAAATCTATAGTACTATTAAGGTAAGTGGTGTTTCAGTTGATTCCATTTGCTTAAACTTATTTCCATTCTCTATGCAGGATCATGCGAAGGATTGGCTAGAGACACTACCTGCTGAGAGCATAAACACATGGGACAAGTTGGCTCAGGCATTTTTGAACAAATAGTTGCCTCTAGCAAAAACTCAAAACCTCATATTGGAGATCGATACTTCTAGGCAACATGAAACAGAGTAGTTGTTTGAGACATGGGAGCATTATAAAGACCTCCTATACAAGTGCCCTCAGAATGATTTTCCTTATTGCCTTTAAATCTAGTTCTTTTATGATGGTTTGACAAGTGCTACTAAATTTATTTGGATGCAACTATACGCGGCTCATTATTTTTTAAGACTGTAGAGGTGGCGCTCATGATGCTTGCAGATATGGCTGCCAGGAGCTACCACTTGCCTGTAGAGACATGAACTGCTTGAGTCCTTAGGCTTCATAATGTCAATGAGGTAAGTAGTCTTAAAGCACAAGTGGCTACATTGATTAATGCCCTGAATAATCTTACTATGTAGGGAAAACCTGAGTTGATTGCATCCATGGTGGCATGCCATTCATATCCTATGTGGGAAAACCCTCAGTTGGAGCAAGCCAACTACGTGAACAAGAACTATGGAATTTCAAGGAGCCCAACAGAACCAATTTGCAGTCCAATAGAACCCGCTACCCATCCAATACTATCCAAGTTTCGAAACCATGAGAATTTCTCTTATGCTAACAAAAATGTTTTGAATCCTCCAAGTCTTGCTTCCACTTCACAATAACTACATGAGAGGAAACCATCTTTGGACGACATGTTAGCCACATTTATCACGGAGTCCAAGAACCATACTTCCAACTTGGAGAACAAGGTGGATAACCAAGAAAAGGCCCTGAAGAACATAGAGACTCATATCTAGTAAATGGCCACCATCTCATGTAGAAAGGCAAGTTTTCAAGCAATACCAACATAAACCCGAGGGAGAAGTTCAATGCCATCACATTGAGGAGTGGTAGAACGCTGGAGGAGCCTGAATACCAGAAGGAAGCCAAGAAACCTGAAGAGAAGTATATAGATGAAGACAAGGTTGAGGAGACATCGAGGTAGACACCCAAACTGTCATCATCACAGAAGTATTCTGACCCTATCCCTATTAATCTTAATGCCATCATTTACCCTCAACGGTTTAGGAAACAGAAACTCGATACTCAATTTTCAAAATTTTTAGAGATCTTTAAGAAACGACAAATAAACATGCCTTTTGTTGATGCTCTTGAATAGATGCCCAATTATGTGAAGTTTCTTAAGTAGATCATGGCTTCAAAGAAAAAAATTGAGCAATACGAGATGATGAATCTAACAGAGGACTGTAACATGTTTATACAGAAGAAGCTTCCTGAAAAATTAAAGGATCGGGGAGTTTTATTATTCTTTGCACTATAGGCAATCTTTTTATAAATCATGCTTTATGTGACTTTGAAGCTTCGATTAACTTAATGCCTTTATTTGTTTATAGGAGACTAAATTTGGGTGAGGTACAATCCACCACGATATTGCTATAGCTGGCAGATCGATCCATCACTTGCCCTCGAGGTATAGTGGAGGACGTTCTTGTCAAGGTTGATAAGTTCATATTTTCTATCGACTTTATGGTGCTTGGCATGAAAAAAGATGTGTAGGTATCCATCATCCTTGGGAGACCATTTTTTGCCACAAGAAGGCCATTGATAGATGTACAACAAGGTAAGCTAACCTTGAGGATGGACGACAACGAGGTAAAATTCGATATTTATTGACCCATGAAACACACTACTGAGGTTAAATGTGCTATAAAGTAGAAGATTTAGACAAACCTACTATTAAATATGATTCTGCTGTGGTTTGTGCTGGTGTCGATGAGAATAATAGCATGCTGAAACCTAGTTGCAGTAGCCTAGGCAAATTGCATGAGGTTAAACTTGTCATCCATACTCTTGTTTCTACTTTTGCTTCTTTTTCTGATTCGACATCTATTGTACATGATAGACATTATTCTAGGATTGTACTGCATGATAGAAAGCTTGAAAAGGATAAGCCTTCCAATATAAAATTGGAACCCCTACTTGCTCATTTTAGATACGCTTTTTGTGATTCTTCTACACATGATATTTTACCTACTAGTGTGAGTAGAATAGAATATAATATTTTCTTAAATGTGCTTCATAGGATCAAGAATGAATGCAGGAAGTAGGCTCATTGGATACAAGACATGATGGTGAAAGACCGATGATGTGATGCCTCATCCAGCCAGGGACGTTAAATCAAGCTCTTCTTTGGAGGCAACCCAATCATTTCTTTCCCCTTTCCTTTCCTCTTGTTATTTTTCGTTTGTTGTTATTTGTTTTTGTGAGCTCAACTGTTCTTTGAAATTCTATTACTTGCCCTTTTGTTTCATGAACCATAACACAACCATACTCAGTCTAATTATTTCTCATGTTGTGTACCATCCCATTGTCCAAGCCAGAACTGTTCACTCTTGCTTTGTCTTTTCTTTTTCATACATTGAGGACAATGCATGATTTTAAGTTTGGGGTGGGGTGTCCTGAGTACTGTGTGCTGCTAGGATAGATTACATGAGAATTGTGTGCTGAGCTCCTAATTTTTTATGATCGAGATTGATTTTAGAGTTTTAGATAAATATTTTCTATTTGATTGATGGCTGATTGTTCGTCTGACTATGTGTTAAAGAATAGAATTTTCCATGCTTGTATGTTGAGCAGTAGGACGTTCCATGATATGTTGTTATGTGTATGTGACTTGAAATAGGGAAATTAGTAGGCATACTTCTAAGGTGAGTCATTTTTTAAATCCTTCTTTGAATTCCTTGTATTTTGAGCACGTAGTCCTCCTATTCAATGTCTTGAAGGTTTAGAGAGTTGTTCATGAGGTTGGACTTAAGATGTTTCAAAATAGTCTAATTATCGGATAGAGGACTTCTAGATTAAAGTAGCCTACGTTGAAAATGATTTATGCTGAATAAAATTTTTCTTGAGAGGTTACTCCTCCTTTCTTTGGGCACTAGTAGATGGGTAATGCTGATAAAAATGCAAAAAAAAAGTGAGATATTGTCCTAGAATAGAAATACTGCTCGTAGTTAGATACTCAATACGTAAGAAGCGGGAGTAAGGAAGAACGAAGGTAGTACGTCTTGACTAGGGTCTTCGTTTACCAAAATTAGAAAGGTTTATTGTATTGCTCGTAGTTGGATACTTAGTGCCTTGGAAGTAGGGGTAAGCCAAACGAAGGTGATACAACCTTCCCTTCTTAAAAAAAGAAGAGAGAGAGAGAAAAGAGAAAAAAATCCAATGAAAAAGAAAGAAAAAAAAATGTTTTCCTTAAGCTACCATATATTGGAAACACTCACTTGAAAATGATTTAGGGCCAGAGTAGAGGCAACTTGGAAACAACTTCATTAAATGCACTTCGGGCTTGTAAGGACTAGAATGAGATGAGCTTGCACGCACACACACAAGGGAGGATCAAAATTGGCCTTTGACTTCTTACCGATGGAATGTGCATCAACGTTTCTATTATTGTGCTCATTACATGTTACTATGCATTGAGTTAAGAGTATGAAGCATGCTGCCATTGAGGGTTGTCTTATATATTTGTACTTTATTTTTGCTCGGGACTATCAAAACTCTAAGTTTGTTGTAGTTGATAGCACTCCAAAACTGCTATTCTAGGGCCTTAAATTTAGTAGTTTTGTGGGTTTCCAAGTGTACTTTGATGCTTTATTTGTTAAATTTGTATGAATCGAACATTTAGAGGCAAAAATACATATTCTGTGTTGTTCGGGTTGAAAAATGAGCCAAGAAAGTGCAAAAATGGGCTAAGGCATGAAAAAAGATGATGAAATTGAAGTGCAACCCGAGAGCCACCGTCTTAATGCCAAATGAGAGTGTTTAGACACCCAAACAGTGACCAGAAAGACAGAATGGTCTAGTGTTGAGACGTTGGAATAGTAATGTAACATTGCCACTCAATTTCAGAGAAGGCAATAACCAAAATACGAAGTAGCATCGAGACACTACATAAAAAATTTCTCATACTATTTCAAAAATTTGGTGGCAATTCTGTAATATTAAAGCGCAATGTCTCAGCTCCATTTCACAGTGTCTCAATGTTGTGGCAAATTGTATTTACGCAAATCTTTTCCTAAGTTTTTGGGAGCGCCGTTTTGGGAGAAAAATTTTGAGGAACAATGACTGACACTTGATTTTGTGTGCTGAACAAAAAAAAAAAAAGCCATTTCAAGTGTTCGTGGGTGAAAACTAAGGACACGGGAGCAACTTGACGTAGAAGACGACGTTGAGACAATGCAAGAGTAAGTCTTTTTCATAACTTCTTGTATCGTAGCTAAACTCTTTAGTTTTATGGTGTTGTATTTACTATCTTGCTTGTGAGATAGGGTTGTAAATTCTTGCATGTTGTTTTACTATCTTGTTTAAAAGAGAGGGTAGTAAAGCGAGACATTGGGATTTAGACACATGTTTCTCTAGATGCAAAAGTGATAGGGGCGCATGTAAGATCATAAAAGGCTATGTTTTTGCCACTTTCAAATTCTTATTGCGAGATATCGAGGGAGTTGTTTGTGAGGGTTGATGGACGTTAAGAGGGAGAAGCCTGAGTTTATAAATCTTAGCTTAGAAAATTAGTAATTTATTACATCTCTCGAGTTTAGTTAAATAGTTAATTGCGCTGTTTATAACGCCAACACCTTAGAACTACTTGTTCCTTGATTTTTCTCTCTTTACATGCTTCAAAGCATTCTCATTTTATTCGTTTTCTAGATTAGATCTGTTGCATGACTAGATATAATTTGACAACTACTATCTTGGTACTAAATAAAATTAATAACCCAATTTCTAAAGGACGATACTTGGTCGCTTGGGTCGTTTTATATTGCAATTTGACTTGTGCACTTGTAGTAACGTACTGAGTTGCGATCCGATGCTATAGAAAATATTTCAGAGTACCAATCTGCAAGGACAAAGGATTTTTATGCGAAAGTGATAGAAAAGAGAAATAACAAGTAACAGAACATCTGAATAGAAATGGGGTTGGAAGACAATATTTGTTCGGTCGTGAATGTGTGTGAATAATAATAAATAAAGTAAAGAAAATAAAGCAAGGATTACCAATTGGGTTAAATAACCTATGAAGAAATTAGCAAAAATGATAAAATGTTAAAGATGCGGTAAGAATAGATCAAGTAGTTATTTGAATTGCATTTTTCGAAGTGTTAACTATGTTGTAGCATTTATCTGTTTAAGAATGCTCTCTTTAGAAAATAAAAACTATGGCTCACATCATTACGACGAAGCTTTAGAGCAGGATTAATGAACTGTGTTTATGTCTAAACTCTAGCCCATAAAGGAAACAACCACCAGTTCTATAGATTTTACAACCATCCACCTTATGTCTAGTGCATTGACATTATTAACATCGTAATAACTATTGTATTTCTTATGCGGCTTCAACTACACCTTACCTTTTCAGTATTAGTCGTTGCTAATGCATTTAACCGATGGCCAGTTAGGTTAAACAACCTATTAATGAATCAACAAAAGCAAACTTAAATGATATATTCCATTATTAGAAAAATGCATAGCAAAGTTTAACAACAATATTCAACGTTTCATCTTCTAACTACCCTAAAATGAGTTTAGTTACAGCTCGTAAATGCAGGAAAAAATTAACTATAAATAGTCATAATAGCAATGAAATAAATGAAGCTAGCCTAGAAATGGAATGAAAAAAATCGAAGACTTGAAGACGGACTGGACAACTCCTCTTTCTCGCCTTCTTTTCCTACTTCTCTCTCGAACACTTTTTTTATTTCTCTCCTATTCTGTGGCTACTTGATCTAAAAATTAGTACTCATTCTCCTTAAATAGGTAGCACAAATGTCGTTAGGTTGCCTGGTCTATATCACGTGGATTCAGGTGGAATTTCGTGCTTTTAATCCTCATGCGTGAACTTTAAAGATGTTTTCCATACACAGATATTCATTCTAGGGACTTCAGTCCAGACAATCGTCTTCGGGTGAATTTTCCTCAGTAAAATGCTACTGCATACACGCACATCATAGAGGTCTACTCAAATTCAATTATATTTCACAGCAATTCATAAAAGTGCTTCTCCAGAGGATTTCCTATAATTCTCACAGAATTGAGAATATATTTGGCATAATCAAGAACTAAACTCTCATATGACTCAATAAGCATTACAGACCATAAATAATGCATCATATGAAAATCTACCATAAGACAAAGTTGAACCATATTAGGTGTATTTTTATTCTTTTTGAGAGAGTTATTAGTGCGACAAGGAGTGGTCAACACAAGGTACATCCCATAATGTGACTCGCATGGTTATACTCTATTTGAACGTTCAGCTAGCCTTGAATAAGAGCAAGCTCTCATTGCTAGTTGAGTGTAGACAAATTAATGACTACTCGAAATAAGGCTCAATGGTTTAAGAGTGCAACCAAAACCTCACATTAGCTAGAGAAGGGTAAAGATCCATGATTTATAAATGACGACAACTATCTTTATTAGTATGAAGCTTTTTTGATGAAAATAAAAGCATAGTCATGAGAGTTTATACCTAAACTAGAATTTGGCACCTACTGGCCCAAGTATTCCCCTACATCCTTTATGATCTAAGCATGTTAACAACTTGACTTGAACTGCTTGCAAGAGTGAAGACTATCCTATAGACCAATACAAGTCATTTCCGCATGTTTTGTCTTCACTCATGTGTTTCCAAGAAAAATTCCCTAGAAGGTCACCCACCATAAGATTTCTCCAAGACAAGCACATTTAATTTTGAAAAATTCCTAAGTAGACGAGTGGTAAATGAATTAACTAACACATCATGAGAATGAGGCAGATTTTGAGACTATGCAAGCATAGTTAAGAATGGCTAAAAGAATTGATAGTTACTACCTATTGTAAGGTGCATCTTCTTTTTTAGTGCTCCAATCATAAGAACTATAAAGTTAACCGTGCTTAGCGAGGAGAAATCCTATGTTTGGTGACCTCCTAAGAGATTTTCTTAAGAAGCATGTTGAAAGGACCTGTGTTGGTTTATAGAGACAACTTTCACTCTCGCAAGTAACTCAAGTCAAGTTGGTGGCATGGTCAGGTCATAGAGGATGTAGGGGAATGTCGTGGCCAATATGTGTTGAATCTAAATTCTAAATCTTGGTTTGTATCCTAGGCTTGAGGTATTACAAATAGTATTAGAGCGTGACCTTTCCTAATACAATGTAGTTTGGGGATGAACCAACTTAAAGCTTGTAGAATATGACACCCAAGTAGAGAAAGGGTAGATAATGGTTTGACATTACATTGG
>JAOANK020432034.1:0-13351 GCA_026257165.2 Telfairia occidentalis | reverse complement strand
TTAATGTGAATCAAATTCATATTAAAACTATAGGTTATGTGAGAGAGATGCATTGTAATATGATTTAAAATGCATAATATGTGATTTTTGAAATCAATTGATTAATTGTTAATTAATTAATTATTATTATTAATTAATGGTTAATTAATTATATATATATTAAATATGATTTAATATATATTTTATTTTATTTTATTTTCAATTAAATTAAATTAAAATAACTCTCTTGCTTTTCTGCAGGGGAGTGGAGACGTGGGGAAACCCCCATTTACTATTGAGAATTTTTTCCCTTTTGGGTGCAATTCTCTCGATAGAAAAAAAAGATCACTCTCTCTCTCTCGAGAAGTTTTTGTTTCTCTCGATCAATTGTCTAGATTGGGATCCCACAATCCCAGATTGATTCCCCTTGATACATAGCGAGGAAACCCACTGGTGGTGTGCTTGAGGATCTACAAAAACATATTTTTCCCTTCAATTTGTTTGATCTTCTGTACAGTAATTCAATTTTGGTTTTTCCCTTACCCCATCTCAAAGAAAAAAAGCAATCAATCACATCCGCAATTGGGATTCAATCCCTTCAATGTTTGTATTTGTTTGTTGAGTTGTGTGTTAGTTGGGTTGATTGGGTTTAGTTTTAGATCATACCTCTCCATGACAGAGGAGTCGAACGATGAAGTATAGAGGTAGAGGCAACAGTAGTGACCCAGCAGTCCCATTGTCTGCAATCCAAGAGAACCAGCTGATCGCAACACAGGGTGTGCGATTACCGCAGTGTACGAGTCAAGTTTAGTATAGTGAAATTGAGTGTACGAGTGTCATCCTTGAGATTAGGTTTCTAGTTTGATTAATTACCACGGATATTGACACCTCATTTTATTTAGGGAATCCATTATTGAAAAGATAGCTAAATTACACTACTCCTACTCCTAGATAGATGAAGTAAACATAAGAAAAGCGTGTCTTAACTCTAATTGACATGCTTTGTCACACTAAATTTTACTAACAATGGACTATTCTATCACTATGCAACTATAAGCTGAGATTAACTAACATTTGGCTCCACCTCTCGAGGTTACCTAGTCTCTCACTAAGCATAGATACAACCTCTCGGTCTATTACCCACACACTTGCATGACATTACGAACTACCCACCTATTATCACTCCTTAGAATACCCAATGGGATCCCATCCTCTCTTGAGCTCCGGGCAAACCTGCTTGTCATCACGGTTCACAATAGACCCACTAGAGATAATAACACATGCTTCTATAAGAAACAAACATCTGTTCATCATGTTGGCCTACTACAATCATGCATTCGAGATCTAATCTAAGCCTTAACCTCTCGAGCTAAAACTTAAATCATGAAAACATTCAATCCTTGATCAAATAATCTCGAGCCTTGAATCGCTTCGGAGACTCGATGGGAAGCTCCTACAACCTTTAGAAGACCGTGCTCCATCGTGCAAAATCACCTCTCCAAATGGCCTCCCAAATTCAGATGAAGAAATGAGCTTATAATTAGCCCCATGCCCGCAGCGTCTAGACGCTATAAGACAGTGTCTCAACGCTGCCTCATTTGCTCCAAAAATGATGCGGCGCACATATCTCATAGGGCGAAGATATAGGTAGTGTTGAGATGCTTGGGGTAGCGCCTCAACGCTACTTCGTGGGCTGAAATGGGCTGGAGGCTCGGGTGGTCATAACTCGTGTGGACACTTATGACATTGAGATGCCCACGGCAACGTTGAGATGCCGCTACTTCTTGACCATGTGGCTTGTTGGGCATTGCGCACGTGTTTGGGCAGGCTAGTGTTGAATAGCGCATGGCTTGTTGGGCATTGCGCACGTGTTTGGGCAGGCTAGTGTTGAATAGGCCATGCGGTGGCATTGACACGCTGAGGGGCTAAGTGTGTGGGCTAATAGGCGCGCGCTCATGTGGGGCGTTTAGATGTTGCTGCATTGTGTGAGGCACACATGCACGCTTGTGGTGTTCATAATTGTTCTACATCGTCGAGATGTCGTTGAACAACGTCTCGACGCTCTTGATCCCAGCTCCAAATTTTTAGAAAATTTTAGCGTCTCAACGACCTGGCATGGCGTCTCAACGCTGCGTCATCGAGTCCAAATTTAGTCTTCTTAAGCTCATTTTTTGACCCAAACAAATCTAAAATCATATTTTTTATTAAATTATGCTCGGTACCTATAAATTAACACAAAAACATGTGAAAGCTCTGAAATTAACGAACAAAACTAACTAAAATTAAGCTGAAGGATAACATTTTTTGTGTGCTATCACTAGCCTATAGAGTTTATCTTGAAGTGCAGCCTGAGGCACAACTAGAGGAGCAACCTGTAGAGCAACAGGCTTTCCTGCAGTGGAACCCCTGTCAATAGAGACCGTGCAGCCATTAGTGTAGGATGCGATTAACAACAAGATGCTACAGTTTTTCCAGGGTTGTGGAAGTGTATTGCTTCAAGCAAGGTACCTGAAGGATTTTAAGAAGTACGACTCTCAGATCTTTAATGGGGTTGCATTCAACCCCAGAGCTGAGTCATGCCTTTCATTTATAGAAGCCATTTTTCGTTTTATGGACTGTCCTAAATAGTAGAAAGATCAGTGGGAAGACGTGTTGTTGTTGTGGGAGTCAATTGATGTTACTGCAGATCTGGTTCCGTGGTTGTAGTTTAAGGAAGCGTTGTTCAGAAAATACTACCTGACTATTGCACGTTTTGAGAAGCAGTCTGAATTATTGATTATAAGACATGGCAGCCAATCAGTAGAAGAATAGAAACGTGAGTTCACCAGGTTGTCACACTTCACTCCAGAGTTGGTAGACACGGATGCCAAAAAGACTGAGCGTTTCACAATGAGCCTTAGGGACAGAGTTCAAGGGGTGGTGGCAACCTTCTCAGCATAAGATTACACTATGACTTTGAGATCAGCTTCCCCGGTTGCCTTAAAGTCGGTCGGTGGACAGACACAAGTGACACTAGAGGCTAGCGTGGTTCGTCGACACCTTCGACATTAGGGTCTAGCTTGGGGCATAAGAGAAACATTCATGCACCGACACCAACTCATCCTCATCGCTTCCAACGCAACTTCGCTAAGCCTAATAAGAATTAAGGCTAAGGGCAGAAGATCGATAGGCCACAAGTCGTGAAACAAAATCAGCTGCTGTTTCAAGAATTGTGGAAACAAACATTAGAGGCGTTGTATGACCAGCAACAGGGTCTACTTCAAATGCCACCAGAAGGGCCATATAGCCGTAAATTGCCCCAAGAATGCCACAAGAAGTACAAGTTAGGCTATTAATCCTGGAAAGGGTAGCTGCCAGTAGGGAAAAGTTTTTGCCACTACTCACCAAGATGTTGACAACTCTAACTCAGTGGTGACAAGTATTTTGCCTATCTTGGGTCACTATGCATTTTTGTTATTTGATTTGGGTTCTTCGCACTCTTTTAGTTTTGCTTGTTTTGTAAAAAAGGCTAGGCTAGGGCTTAAACCCTTACGCTTTGTAATGTTAGTCACCACCCCAGCAGAAATGGTGTGAATAGCTAGTGAGCATGCTAAAAATTGTAAAGTTCTGGCGTCAGGACACCTATTCGATGTAAACTTAATAGTATTTGACATGTCGAGCTTCGATGTCATTTTGGGCATAGAGTGGTTGGCTACAAACGATGCCATCATTGATTATTTCCATAAGAGGGTGATCTTCAACCCACCCCTAGAAACAAGCTTCAAATTTAAGGGATCGCAGGTCAGAGTTGTACCAAGGATTGATCATCTTCACATTAAAGATAGGAAAACTTATTGAGCAAAGAGCCTAGAGGTTGTTTGCCAGCGTGGTTGACACTAGGCATACAAAGTTTTTAGTGGATTCAGTGCCCGTTATGAGAGAGTTTGTGGATGTCTTCCCAAACGACCTTCTAGGGTTACCACCAATGAAGGAGGTAGATTTCAGTATCGAGGTAAAACCAGGAACAGCTCCCATCTCCAAGGCTCCTTACAAGAATGCCCTAACTGTGCTAAAGGAGTTAAAAACTCAGATTCAAGAGTTGTTAGAGAAGGGGTTCATATGCCCCCAAGTTTCACCTTAGGGAGCATCAGTGTTTTTTGTCAAGAAGAAGGATGGCTCAATGCGGGTGTTCATTGACTATCAAGAGTTGAACAAGGTGACAGTCAGGAATAAGTATCCCTTGTCGCTAATTAATGACCTTTTTGATATGGTATAGGAAGCGGCCATCTTCTTCAAGATTGATTTGAGGTCAGGATATTATCAGTTGAGGATCAGGGACGAGGACATCTAAAAGACGACTTTCAGGTCCAAGTATGGGCATCACGAGTTCGTAGTTACGTCATTTGGACTAACGAATGCACCAGCAGTGTTCATGGAGCTTATGAACAAGGTGTTAAAGGAGTTTCTTGACACCTTTGCAATTGTATTCATCAACGACATCTTGGTCTACTCGAAGATAGAAGAGAAGCCACGAGGAGCATTTATAAAGGTTCTGACGAATTTGAGGACTAACAAGTTATACGCCAAATTCATCAAGTGTGAGTTTTGGTTATAGAGGTGTTCTTTTTGGGACACGTGGTGTTCAGAGACGATGTCCCAATAGACACGGGGAAGGTGGAGGGCAGTGACCAACTGGTTGCATTCGACAAATGTTAAAGAAGTACGAAGTTTCTTGGGCTTGGCCGGTTATTACCGTCATTTTGTATAATACTTTTCTAGCATAACCTCACCACTGACTTTGTTAACACGGAAGGACAATCAGTTTGTATGGACTGATGAGTGTGAAGAAAGCTTCCAAGAGGTCAAGCAAAGGTTGGTCACGACTCCAGTGCTCACAGTGCTAGAAGGGACAGGAGATTTTGTAGTATACAACAATGCTTCAGAGAAAGGACTAGGGTATGTGCTGATGCAGCGTGGCAAGGTTATAACATACGAGTCTCACCAGCTGAAGGATTACGGGCACAACTATCCAACACATGACCTAAAACTAGCAGCGGTAGTGTTTGCCCTAAAAAACTGGAGACATTATTTGTATGGGAAGAAAATCTAAATTTCCACAGACCACTAGAGTTTGAAGTATTTATTTACTCAGGGCGAGCTAAACATGAGACAATGGAGGTTGCTCGAGCTAGTAAAAAAACTATAATTGTGAGATCTTGTACCATTCAAGTAAGGCAAATGTGGTGGTCGACACTATCAAGAGGAAGACAACGCTTACGATAGCTTTGGTTACCACGCAAACTCTGATTCACTGAGATCTAATGATGATGAAGGTAGTGGTGATGGTTGTTGAGGTTACTGCTCAGCTGTCGCAGATATAGGTGACCTTGAGTTTGCTTCAGAGAATCATTGTTATGTAGTAGGCAGAACCTAACTTGATTGGAAGGTTCGAATAGTGGAGGGTAGGTCAGATGAAGGAATTCTCAGTGTCGTCAGATTTTGGACTTCTGTTTCAAGGATGCCTATGCGTACCCTAAGATGAAGTGCTTAAGAGAAAGTTATTGATCGTGGCTCACAGTCCACCGTTTGCGACACACCCTGAAAATATGAAGATGTATCAGGATTTGAAGCAGTTTTATTAGTGGACTAACATGAGGAGGGACATGGCAGAGTTTGTGAGCAGGTGCTTGCTCTGCGAACAAGTGAAGGCACCGAGACAGAGACCAGTAGGTCTACTACAACCCTTGTCTATACTATAATTTAAATGAAAGGATGTCTCCATGGATTTCATCATTGGGTTGCCTAGGACAACGAAGTAATACACAATGATCTAGGTTATCTTTAATAGGCTTCCCAACTTTGCGCACTTCCTTGTCAGGAAGTCTACTTACTTTGTGGAGTGATGAATGCAGTGATATATGGAAGAAATCGTCAGGTTACACGGGATACCCATCTCTATTGTCTCTGATAGAGATCCTCATTGTACGTCTACCTTCTGGCAGAGCTTCGAGAAAGTGATGGGTACACGGTTAGATTTCAGCACAACTTTTCATCCATAGATGGATGGCTGGACTGAGCGCTTGTATCAGACTCTGGAGGATATGTTGTGGGCTTGTGTTTTGGACTTTAATGGGAGTTGGGATTACCATCTGCATCTAATGGAGCTCGCTTACTATAACAATTATCAAGCGACCATCGGTATATCTCTATTTGAGGCCTTTTATGGGTAGAAGGGTAGGTCGTCAGTATGTTGGAAAGTAGTGGGTGAACGTAAGTTGTTGTGACATGAGCTAGTATAGATTACGAACGAAGCCATAAAGAATATCAACACAATGATGCTAATAGCTCAGAGCAGGCAGAAGAAATATGCAGACACGCGATAGAGAGACTTGGAATTCGCAGTAGGTGAACATGTGTTTTTACGAGTGGCTCTTATGAAGGGGTCTTGAAATTTGGTCTGAAAGGGAAGCTTGACCCACATTTTATTGGACCACTTGAGATATTAGAGAGGATCGGCCCTATGGCCTATCGGTTGGCTCTACCACCTTCTCTTTCAACGGTCCATAATGTTTTCTATGTCTCTTTGTTGTAGAAGTACATAGCAGATTCATCGCATGTGATGGATTACGAGCCTCTCATGTTAATGAGAGCCTAAGCTATGAGGAGAAGCCTATTTAGATTGGGAGGTGAAGGTGCTTTGCAACCAGAAGATAGCTTTGATGAAAGTCCTTTAGAGAAATCACCAATTAAAGTAAGCGACTTGGGAATGGGAAGAGGAAATGAAAACCAAGTATAACCCAAACTATTACAGGAGTAGCCACTTTCAAGGACGAAAGTTCTTAAGGTAGTAAGTTGTAACGTCCTGTTATTTTTTAATTCAATTTAAGTTTATTATTTTCGAATTAAAAAGAGATTAATTATGATGTGGTGATATTAAAGGGGAAATAATTAAGATTTGTTTTCTTTTAAATACAATGGATTTTATCTTTTAAGAAAAAAATAAATACGATAATGACAATTTCAAAATTTTTATCAATTAGGCTAGGATTAGTGTTTAATGAGAACCAAGTATGCTTGTTATGAACCCTAGCCACCAAGGCTCTTTTATTTTTCCCAAAGAAAATTTTCTCCTTTTTTTTCCCTATCCCTTTCACGTAAGCCCTAAACCTTCCTCCTCGAACTTTTGTCTCTCACACTCACCCTCCCCACCGGCGGTGGCAGACAACGGCAGCAGTGAGCACGACAGCGATAGCTAGGTGAATCGATGGCGGTGGCAGTGGCAAGCATAGCAGCCAGGTGAACTTTTCTCTCTCTTTCAATTTTCCCCTCTCTATTCGATTTGTTTTACACGACTGCCTTCTTCATCGCCTTCTCACACCAACTACTAAACGATAAGGCTGTAGGATTTGTCTTGTGATTTTTTGGGTTTTCCTCTTTTAAGCAAGATTTCTTCTTTCTTGAGCGGCTAGAGAGGCATTTTTGGTGAAGCAAAGGATTGAAAAGAACCACGAAGATGAGACCTATGCATTGCGAAAGCGGAACACCGAACGGAGGCTCGTGAAGCGCCACCGCAACAGAAAAGCATACTGCCAGTGGCGACGTGTGTAACATACGGGCCACCTTCAAGTTGTGCTTGTCGACACGTGTATGCTTCGATCAACCCAAATCTAGCTCTCGTGCGCCAAATTGCGGTTGTGCATGAGTAACAGTACAATAGTGAGTGGACAATGTGTTCCTAGTGGTGGTTATCCCTCAAAAACATAAATTTATCTCTTAATTGAAATTTAAATGGTACCTTAGGGAATTAATTGGACCAATATGTAATTTTTGACTAGGTTTGCTAGAAGAACCGCAGACCAAGCCACTAGGATCACTTTTGAGAATTTTGAGGATTAAGGTATTCGTGGCTTCGCTCTTGGATAAGCCTTCAGGTTGGGTTAGACTTGTGTGTTGATGTATATTCTATGTGATTTTCTCTATAAAGCATGTTGTATAGAGAAATATGATGAGCTTGAGTTGTTCTGATGTGTTTGTGGATAATAGATGTTGTGGGCATCATATGTGTGTTGATTATGGGTGCCATGGGCATCGCATGTATGATATTGTTTAGGACACATATAATAGAGCTGATGTTGCATGTTCATTTGATGGTGACAACCATCTCCCATTACAGGGGATCAGTGTGGGTGGAGATTTGGCTACACTGACTGGGTACCTTTACCATCAGCGGTAGGTGGGTTTCTTAGAAAGCTCACACATGTACCTCAAGTGAGAGACAGAAGGATGGGATCAAGGTCATTTTCACACAGTATTACTATATTGAGGATCCTATATGAGATTGATGAATCTTTTATGTAAACATAAAAGATGTAGGTCCCACATGAGCTGATGAATCTTTGTGTTTGCATGTCTGACCTTGAGGGTTAGGTCACTTACTGAATATTTTTATACTCAGTCGTCTTTTCTCTTTTCCTTTTTAGGTAATAATAAAAGTGTTTAGGGTAGTTGAGGAGAAGCAGTTGCATAGAAGCCATGGTCACGAGTTTACGTCTTCCGCTTGTATGTTACATTTTGTTCCTTTTAGTTTGTTTTAAATTGGGATTTCAATATGTTTTACATCTTTTATTTCAGAACTAACATATTTCAGTAACTATACGAATCGTTGATTTCTTCTTTGAAACTTTTATAAGCACTTTTACATAGGAGCATGCATGTTAGTGACAATCCCTAGATAATCTAAGTTTAGAAGTGGGGTCGTTACAAAAAAATTATTTGATAAAATAAAGATTTGGCTTCACAGGAAAATGGGAGTGGTGTGGACCCTCTACAGTTACTATCAACAATTTGACTTGGCTTTTTATTATTCTTAAAATTTTAATTAATGAGCTAAATATATTGAACCTGGTATTACTTTTAATTTAATTACTTTTTCAAAAATAAATATTGATAAATGTAATATTTATATTTTGTATTTTTAAAAAATATTTTTATAATAAATTTATTTAATTACAATACATTCAAAAGCAATATTATTAATTGTAAATAATTTTTTTTTCTTATTACGTATTTTGAAGAATTTCGATTAATCACTTTTAAGTCATATTTGGATAATTCATTACCCTTGTGTTTCTTCAAAAATAACTTTTAAATTAATCCAATTTTTTTATACCCCATTTTATTTATGAAGAATTTTTCATAAAACGATTTTGAAGTTTTACAATTTCTCAAGAAACTATACTAAACACACTTCAAATTGTTAATTTGTACCTAAGTATTTATGGAAAAAATAATTTTATTTTAAAAGTATTTTTTTCCATAGTTATCTCAAATACACTCTTAAACAGATTTTTTTTTTTTTTTTGACATTACTCTTAAACAGATTAACTATGAGAAAACCCAATATCAGTATGACACGCGTTTTGAAAAGTTATTGACATTTTGTGGCCCTTGAATTAATGCTTAATTTGAAAAATTTATCATAATTCACTGAAACAACACTTATTCACAGCTGCAATAATTAAGATTCTACCTTTTCGAAAAGTTGGAAGAGTTGCGTAATGACTATACTTAGCAATATTATGTCTGCACCTAATTTCCGGGTTATTTTTTTATGAGCACCTAATTAAAATTAAATGTCTAACTTATGCATAGTTTAGTGGTAAAAATATCTACTAACTTAAATATAATTCAACTAATTAAGAAATATTTCATCTACTAAAAGATGGTGACTTCGAATCTCTACTCTCACACGTTGTTGAACTAAAAAAAAAAATAGTAAAGATATTTTCACATTTTCTAATGTGGATCCATACTCCCATATTTATTGAACTCAAAAAAGAAAGAAAAAAATAAGGTTAAGTCGATATTTCAACTATTTCTTTATGGAACCATCTATTCTATAATGAGCTTTTTTTTTTTTTAAACGGTAGTTTTAAATGAAACATATTTTTCAATAAACATATTTTTTTTCAAGAAAACAAGTCGATATATGTTTTTAAAGAACTATAAAATAGGTTGGTTCTTATCTAAAACTAGGTAACCAAACACGTAATAAAAAGTTTGGAAATATATTTAATTAATTAAAAATACTTTAATTTTCCCTATTTTAGATATCATACAAGGACTCATAAAAAATAATAATAAAAAAAAAACACTAGCCAAATATATGTGAGAATAATTTCAATTCATCCACAAACTATTGTTGGTAACAGATATCAATTCAAGAAATTTTTATCAGGGCTGAATTTGGAGCAATGTTTTTTTTATCTAAAATGGTAGCAATTTCAAATACTAAATTACTTTTATCAGCACTCAAAAAAAAAAAAAGATCAAAATGATTTCTAACTAAGAAAGAAATTTTCGACAATGGTTGATCAAGAATCAAGTTATCATGTTTTAGGAGAAAATAACATTTCCATATACTCTCTCTCTCAATTTTAAAGTGAACTTCCATATTTATCATTCACATAAAACAAGATACATTGTCCGAAAAGAACTATTATAAAATCAATGTAATTTTTGTTTTTAGGGTTAAATCATTATGAACGAATCTCTATAGTTTATAAACCAAATCATTATGCTTTTAGTACAACCTTAAAAAATTGATATTTTCAAAAGAAAATGGACAGGCATGTCTTTCACTTGAACTTGTCGAAAAAGTTGACAAAGAGTTATCAAACTTTCTAGTTAACCACCAACCACCCACTTGTAATGAACTCAGTTGTACACGAAAAAATAAAGTACATAATAAGTGAGGAAAAAAATAGAATTTAGAATATACCCTTCCTTCTCGATTTTGCATTAAAAAAAATAAAAACAAAAAAAACAAAAAAAAATATTTATCCCTATTTTCATCTCATTCTTAATTTAAATAGTGGTGTTCACATGGGGAATAAATCTCCGTTCAAGAACTAAGGCTTCCCTAAAAGAAAATTTCTCATTTTATATTTACTTTTAATAAAAATTTAACTCAATATCTATATAGTTTTATATGATTAAACTAATGATACTCAATTGGTTAAGACTTAAGACATATCTTCCCGATCAAAACATAGTGGATTCGAATCTCCACTTCCATATTGTTGAAGTCCAAAACAAAAAATATATATGCATTTATGATCAAGTTGTTAATTATACTATTTATTAGGTTAATTAATTAATTTTATTAATAATTTAATAGAAGGAAAAAAAAATAGCAAATAATTACAAAATTGGGGTCGTTGATAAGAATGGAGCGTAGAAGGAAATTTGTCCTTGGTCTCGATCTCTTTTTTCCATCTCCAACACCAATTTCATTTTCAACATGTGAGAAGAAATCAACCATATGGGTACTTTTATCATCTCTATTGAAAAGACTCGTTACTTTTGGTGCTGAATTACCTCCCAATGGAGGTGGAAAGCCCGGATAATATGTTTTTAAAGAATTTTACATAAAAAATATTTAATGAAAAATTTAATTTACAATTATGAAAAAAAAAATTTAGGATGAGACGGTAACAAGACAATTATATATGATTTGAGTTATTATTTTAATTCGAATTTGAGACCACTACTAAAATATATTATTAAAGTAGAGGGGTTATCTCATAACAAAGATTTGTTTTTAAACCAATCAAAGTGAAGTAGGGGAAAATAAAGTTTTGTTGAAGTCTCACACTTTTTGTTGTGTTGAAAATGCATACAAGTGAGTTTATTTATACAAGTTTATCTACTATTTTGAGTACAACAAAATTACTAAATTTACAAAATAAATTAGGTAGGTATGAAGACTTATTTTTTAATGTGTATTGGACTTGAGACTTTCTCATCCTCTTTTTATGGAGATTATATTCTACTAATATCTTTGATACATTATACTTAGATTTAAATGAATTAGATATTCATCTTAGAATCAATATTTTAAATGGGTCAAGTCAAACATATCTCAGTAGATAAGACATCTATTGTTATTGCAAATGTCTATGGTTTAATTTCTCAACCCTATAATTATTGAATTAAAAAAAATGGCAGTTTGTTTGGCAAATAATTTCTATTTTTACTTTTAAATTTATTTTATAAATCGTGATCTAATGGTATCAAGAAAACTTTGTTTTGTACATAAAAAATAATGCCACAAATCGCATAATTTCTATACGAAAAAACTTTGCTTATTCTGAAAAAATAGGTTATTTATTATGTTAAATTAACATAGCAACTAATATGTAAAAATTGAAAGTCGTATGTGACATCATTTACATCTCAATTTTTATCATCATAAGATTAAGATTATTCTAACCATTAATTTAAATTCAAAAGATATTGTTGACATCATTTACAACATTATTCACATAATCAATTTTTACATATTAGCTGCAACACAATTTATGTGAATGATGTTATAACGAAGACAGATATGCTTTTCAATTTTTTTATAAATAAGCTACAACGTCAATTTTAATTCATCATTTTAACCAAAAAAAAATTTAAAGAGTAGTTTTTTTGAACAATTTCAGACTAACATGATTAAAATGTGAAGCTTTTCAAAACTAGGAGCATAATTTAAACATTTTTTAAACAGATATGTTGGGATGAAAATTTGAACTCATGACTTTTTGGTTGGAGAGACATGTCTTAACCAGTTGAACTATGCTCAAATTGGCAGAAGTGTAATTGAAATCCACATAAGGTCTAGTGGTATTTTGAATACTTTAACTTATTTATTATCAACTAATATATTAAAACAAGAAAAATATTAAAAATTTTACTACAACAAGAAAATATTTTTAAAAGAAATGTTATTAATTAAATAAATAAAAAATCCACTTCGTCCTCCCCGTTAGGAGTGTTCAAAAAACCCAATAACCCGAGCAACTCGGACAATCTAACCCAAACCGTAAGGGTTGGGTTGGGTTGAGTAATTTTTCGGGTTGGGTTGGGTTGAAATTTGTAAAAATCGGCCGGTTCAGTTCGGTTCTCGGGTTCATGGTTTCAAATTTCGGTTCAACCCGAACCGAACCGGTAATAATAATAATAATAATCATTTCCAACAAATAAGGGCTCAGTGGCCTAGTGTTTAAGGTGTTGGTCTAAGAAAGTTGACATTTTGGGTTCAATTCTCATTGGAGTATGTTTTTTTACAATTCTAAGAATTTCTTTACCTTTTCATTTTCCTTTTTGAGGAAATCAATTCCAAAGATTCAAATTGGACTAATTAAAATTGAATGAGTAATCCTAATAAATTTGGATTTATTGTGTATATTTTCATTATATATTTTAAAATATTAATAGTTAAAATACATATTTTGATCTCCAGAAAAATTGGTATATATAGTGTTAAAAGTTTTAGGTTAATCGATTTGACAATTTTAGTGGGTATATTTACATTATATATACAAAAAATTAGCTTTTATGATTT
>JAOANK020431826.1:0-13355 GCA_026257165.2 Telfairia occidentalis | reverse complement strand
CATGATTTTCCAATGTATGATTAAGCTAATTTGAGTGTTGTGATCCTACTTCTGCTGTGTATGCATGTTGATGCATCCTTCATAAATTACATAAAATAACATTGAATCTTAGTTTATTGGATTGGGTTAATGCACACAAAATGTCAAATAAAATATCACTTTATTTTATTAAATAAATAATTTGTGTATAATGATTACAAACTACGAAACTCACGAGATTTAGGGCATCAACCCCAAGAGCTACGCCCCTGCTACTTTCCAGTGGTGCATAATTGCCATTTTCATGATATGATAGCGGACATTATGGAGGTTATTATGGATGATTTTTTTGTTTTTGGTTCCTCTTTTGATTTATGTTTGGCCAATTTATCTCGAATTTTACGAAATGCCAAGATACCCACCTTATCCTGAAGTGGGAGAAATGCCATTTCACGGTCAAGGAAGAGATTGTTCTTTGGCTCAAGATCTCAGATAAAGGTTTAGAGGTGGGTAGATAAAAATTTTCTTTTATTGAGCAATTACTCCCTCCTTTGAATGTTAAGGGAGTCTGTAGTTTCTAAGGTCATGTAAGGTTTTATAGGCGCTTTACTAGAGATTATTCCACGATTTATAAACCCTTGTGTAATCTGCTTGCTAAGGACTCTACTTTCATTTTTTATGATGCATGCTTATCTGCTTTCCATGCCTTGAAGGATACATTAATTACTACTCCCATCGTTGTTGTTCCTTGGTCTAAAGCTTTTGAGATGAAGTATGATGCTGGTGATTATGCCCTAGGAGTTGTGTTAGGACAAAGAAAAGATAAAATGTTTAGGGAAATTTACTATGCAAGTAGGACTTTAGGTAATGCACAATCAAACTATACCACCACTGAAAAGGAAATGCTTGTTGTTGTATTTGGCTTTGATAAGTTTAGATCTTTTTACTAGTTCTAAGGTCAGATCATGCTGCACTTAAATTCTTATTCAATACAAAGGATCCTAAAACTCGTTAGATAAGATGAATTCTTTTGTTACAGGAGTTTGATTTTGTTATTAAAGACAGAAAATGATGTGAAAATGTGGTTGTAGACCACATGTCTAGGATTGAGAGTAAAAACGCTCAACTAAGCCTCCACCTCATCTTCGAGAGCTTTCCTGACAAGAAGTTGTATCAACTGGGCCATAAATGGCCTTTGGTTTGCTGACATTGTAAATTTTCTTGAAGGAGAAGTCTTGCCCACTTGAGTGAACTCCTGGCAAAAGAAAAGGTTCTTGCAAGAGGCGAAATTATATCTTTGGGACAACCCACTACTTTTTAAGGTTGCTCTGACAGCATCATTAGGAGATGCAATCCCCTGGAAGAGACAATGAAGATCATAGAGGAATCTCATTCATCTTTTTATGGTGGTCACTTTGGCTCTACTCACACAACAACGAAGGTACTGCAATTAGGTTCTTATTGGCCCTCTTTACTTAAAGATTGCTACACCTTTGTTAGGACATGTGATAGGTGCTAGAGAACAAGTAACATGTCTCGACACCATGAATTTTCTTTAACGCGTATTCCTGAAATTGAACTTTATGATGTTTGGGGGGTGAATTTTATGGGTCATTTTCCGCCTTATGATAGATATATGTACATTCTTGTTGTTTTTGATTATGTATCTAAGTGAGTAGAGGCAATAGCCACTAGGAAAAATGATGCTCGTGTAATAGTGCAATTTTTAAAGAAGCATATTTTGACACGTTTTGACACATCTAGGGCTATTATTAGTGATGAAGGATCCCATTTCTGTAATCGTTTGTTTAATTCTTCGGTAAGAATGTATAGGGTGAAGCATAAGGATTTCTTAGCATATCACCCCTAGACTAACGGGCGAGCTAAGATTTTTAACAGGAAAAATAAGCAGATTATGGAGAAGATCGTTCAAGCGAATAGGAAGGATTGATCTCAAAGTCTCAATCATGCTTTATGGGCATACAAGATGGCCTTTAGAACACCAATTGGTACATCCCGTACAATTTAGTGTTTGGAAAGGATTGCCACTACCTGTGGAGTTGAAGTATAAGGCATGCTAAGCCATTAAGAAGCTCAACTTTGATCTTCAGAAAGCATGGGAACATAGACTACTTCAACTGAATGAAATGGAGGAATTTTGGAATCGAGCCTATGAGAATGCAAAGTTGTACAAGGAACAAACCAAAAGATGGCACAATCAACGTAACTATAGAGGTCCTTCCAACCTAGTAACAAAATACTTTTGTTTAATTCACACTTACGTTTATTTCCAGGAAAGCTTAGGTCTAGGTGGTTCGAACCCTTTGTGGTGAAGAATGAGTCCCTTTATGAAGCAGTGGAGTTACAAGGAAAAGATGGGTCGATTTTTAAGGTGAATGCACAGAGAGTGAATGTTTATCATGGAAAAGAGGAGAGAAAACTAGATGAGATGTTCCCTGATGAGTCCAGTTAGGGACGTTAAACCAAGCGCTTCTTGGGAGGCAACCCAATTTTTTCAACCTTCTTTATATTTCTTTATTTTTGCTTGTGCTTTTTTTTTAATCCAAACTAACTTTTGTTTCCTCTGATTTTCTCCCCTTGAAGGGGCCAAAAGCACCTTCCTACTTAGTCCACTTGTCTGTGGTGTTATGGACTGTCTCACCCTCCAAGCCAGTACTGTTTACTTTTACTTTGTCTTTCCTTTTCATACATTGGGGAGAATGCATGATTTTTAGTTTGGGGTGGGATGTCCTGAGTACGATGTACTGTTCGATTAGAATACATGTTGTGAATTATGTGTTGAGTTCCTGCATTTGCCTATGATTTAGAATGAATTAGATTTCTGGTTAAAGTTTTTCGATTTGAATGTTTGATTGTTGAATTGTGTGCTGAATAGTTGAAGTTTCCATGCTTTCTTGTTGAGGATTATGAATATCTATGAATTGCTTTGATTTGCATGTGGAGTTGAAATAGTAGAAATTAGGAGAGCATAGTTTTGATGTGAGTCACGTTTAAGTCCTTCTTTCATTCCTTTGTTTTTTAGCACGGAATCCTCCTGTTTAGGGTTCTAATGATTTAGAGTGTCGTTAACGGGGTTATGTAAGCTTTAGATATCTCCAAATGGCCTAAATTATGGCTAAGTGACTTCTATGTTAAGTAGTTTTTTTGCTAGAAAAATGTGTCTAAAGAGGTTATTTCTCCTTTCGTGATGTGTGAGTAATTAGGGGCACTCATGACACCCATGGGTTTTCTTTGCACTGAAAGCGCTGAAGGAAAGTGAGTATTGTCCTAGCATAGACGTGCTGCACGTAGTTGGATATTCAACACCTAAGAAGTTGGAATAAGCCAAAACAAATGTAGCACATCTTGATTAGACTCCTCTTTTAGCAAAAGAGAATGATTTGATGTATTGTTCGTAGTTGGATACCTAGCACCTAAGAAGTGGGGGTAAGCCAGAACGAAGGTGATACATCCTCCCTTTCTAACAAGAAAGGAAAGAAAAAGGGAAAACAGAGTAAAGCAAAGAAAAAAATGAAAAAGAAAGAAAATTGATAGCACTCTAAAAGTGTTATTTCTAAGCCTTAAATTTAGTAGTTTTGTGGGTTAAATAGTGTACTTTTATGCCTTTATTTATTGAATTTATAGGAACCAAGAATTTGGAGGTAAAAATACGGATTCAGTGTTGTTCGGGCTGAAAAACGAGCCTAAGAATAACAAATTCGGCTAAGAAACGAAAGAACTATGTCTAAAATAAAAGTGCATATTTTTTTTGTAGCGTCTCAACGCTAGAATAGTAGCATCTCAACGCTGGAATAGTACTCAACGTTTGCATAGTAGCATCTCAATGTTACTTCAAAACATTTTCCCAATTTTTCAGAAATGCAGTGGCATTTTTGTAATATTAAAGCACAGTGTCTCAATGCTATTGCATAGCTTCTCGACGCTATCGGTAGATTCTATATATGCTTCTTTCGCCACAAGAGTTCGTGGAGTTCGTTTTGGGCACCGTTTTCAGCACGATTTTTGAGGTTCAAGACTAGAATATAGTGGGCATTCATTCTAGAGCATATTTGGAGCTTTCTAAGTATTTGAGGGTGAAAATCACGAGCACGGAAGTTGGTTCGGAGCCCGAGATGGGGAAGAATCGGCTGAGGAGTTTTCTTCTCTCTCTTTTACATTATGTATTCTATTTAAGGAGTTGTTCATAACTTATTTTATTGATGGATTATAGCTAAACTCATTAGTTTTAGGGTGTTGGTTTGTTTTTATGAATGATTAATTATCGATATTGACTCGTTAATGCTTTTTATTGATTTTCTTCTAAATTCTAGCCCGTAATGATTATGTTCATTTAGTCAATAAATGTATTATTGCTTTATTTACTATCTTGCTTATGAGAGAGGGTAGTAAAATATAGCATGCTATTTTACTATCTTATTTCAAAGAAAGGGTAGTGAAATAAGATATTGGGATTTAGATGCATGTTTCTTTATGCGCGAAAGTGATACAGGTGCATGTAAGGTCTGTGATATATTATTTCTATGCCACTTTTTATCTTCTTATAATGAGACATCGTGTAGGGAGTTCTTAGTGAGAGTCGGTGGACCTCGAGAGGGGAAAACCCAAGTTCATAAATCTTAGACATAGAAAATTATTAATCTATTGCATCTCTTGAGTTAATTAAATAATTAATTGCATTGTTTCACAACGCCAACACCTAAAACTACTTGTGCCTTGATTTTCTTCTATTACGTGCCTTTTAGCGCTCTCAATTTAGTTGTTTGTTACCTTAGAACCGTTGTATGCCAGTTTGTTTCCCTAAATAAAACTTGACAATCAATATCTTAGTACTAAATAGATTTAATAAATCGATTCCCAGAGGATGATACTCGGTCTCTTAGACAGGTACCCTATTATCCAAGCCCCGAACCAGAACATTAAGAGAATCACTTATATACATACTCAATATGTAGAAGTGCACACTTTGCACTTTCCACTATTAAGTGGTTGTCAATTTCATCTTATTTAGGAATGTTCCTAGCCACCTAATTGAATGTGTTCCGAGCACACTAGGTTTATTGAACAAACAAATAAGTTACTCTCACCACGCTGCTCAAAGAACACACCCGCATAGGCAGAAGTTCATAACACACTCAGAATTCAGATCAAATGGTCTATGATCATCCTAGTGATTTGTTTGCATTTTCTATAACGGTCTTACAAGAAAGATGCAGAACACATCGCGGTCTAGTCTTATGCCAGCCATAACATACAATGTCTCCACTCACATGAAAGATCTGGATAAGACCATTTATAACATTTACAAAGTAGACCGTATCAATAGTGTATCAAAATAAGATCTCTAATAACTCTCCAAAGACGGTTATTATACCTATCAAATTGAGTCTTTGACTGTTGTTTTATGCGTTAGTTGTGGAAAGCATGTGGAAGTGTCAAAATTCATTATACTTGTAATTTTACTGTCTACAATACTAATACTTGATATACATGCTACCAAATTATGGATTGAATTTATGGCAGATTACAGAAATTGAAGGAAGTTCAAAGAAGCGACGCGACTTGGGAGCATCATTCCTTACAAAATGCTGCAGCATTTCGGCGAACAAAACTCCAGGATCTTCCATTGTACAGATTCCTGATTAGATGAGTTTCATGTGACACCTCATAAATGCGCGATTTACCTTCTCTCTACACGTGGACTTCAGAAGGGCACCATGATTCATATGTGCACCTATATTTAAGGTAAAAGGCACACATTTTTAGGATAAGTCGTTGAAAAAGAAGGAATGTAGAAAGGAAAAGGCAATGAGTCTCTTGATAGAAAAATCTAAACCTCTTGAGGAGAAACCCAACTGCTACTGTGTTTAAAGCCTCTGCATCTTCAATTCTGCTAATTCTAACTATTTTGAATTTTATTCTAGATGTTCTATTTCAACTGTAGTATTTGAACTCACATTTATTCTAGTTTTACTCAGACATTCTATTTCATTATGTATCATAGCTAAAATTCATTTGGGTAGTTGATGACAGTCGTGTTGCTAAAGCATTACTGCTGTTTCTTTTGGTGAATGAAAAAGACTTCTTCTGTTTCTTTTAATTTGTTATATTGTTTGATCATGATCTTTCCAATTGGCCACTGAAAGTTAATGCTAGCTAGTCTTGTGCTAACAGGTAAAAGACTAGTCAAATCTAGTTAGAAGGATGTAGCAGAGAAGGATTATTCTATTCTCGTAGAGGCATTAGCCATAGTATTGAAGTTATAGAACCAAAGGGAAATCTATGTTTATTAGTTGTTGAGTTTGAGTTTAGACATAAACCAGGCTTGCTCTTAAGTGTATGTTGCTTGAAAGAGTGGGTGTGCGGTGAATTCCTGTTTGCAGAAAGAGCTTTTCATTCCTTGAAGAAGCTGTAGCATAGTGTCGCCTCATATGACAGAAAGTTATTAACTACCCTTATCTTGTTATCGTTTGTTAGGAACTTTTGTTTAGCATATTTTCCTTTTTGGCAACCCTGGAACCAACCGATTTACTCCCCCTTTCACTTCTTACAACAACATTGCATTACCTGTTTAATTTCTTGTCTAAATGAGTTGCATAAAGCATGAAAACCTAGTTTAGATTAACCCAAGTCCCTAAGGTTCGATATCCTAGAATACTCCAGTATTACTTGTTTGATTGTTTATACTTAAGCATGATTTGTCTCCATTTCTAGTATCGTTTTGTATAATAAAGTCATCATTTTACTACTACCCAGAAGACAACAGTCTCCAACCTTATCAATATGTTGTAGACCATTTAAGTCACTACTTTTAAACTTGATCCTCTTGTATATCTGATACATACAAAGTTTAAGAACACATTCGATGGCTTAGGAACGATTAAACATTGAATGTCGTTAAATTTGATAAGATGCACAAATAATATTTAAATTTATCTTATTTACATCATAATAGTTTACACGACATCACAAGCTTAGGGCATAGATCCCAACAGAAGTTCTCTCATGTGTTTTGTATATTGTTTTTGCTCGAGATTAGTAAAACTCTAAGTTTGGGTAGTTGATAGCACGCTAAAAGTGTTATTTTAGGGCCTTAAATTTAGTGGTTTTGTGGGCTTTCTTGTATGTTTTGATACATTTATTCATGTATGTTGTACGAACCGAGCATTTTGAGGTAATAATATGAATCTGATATTGTTCGAGTTGAAGAATGCGACTAAGAAGATCAAATTTGGCTAAGGAATGAAGGAGTAGAGCTAAAAAAGGTCAAAATTCGAGAGTATTGCATCTCCATGCCGGGTTAGAGCGTTGAGACGCCCAGAAGATGAAGGAATGGAAGAAAATGAACATGGTCAATGCTGGAGGAGGACTAGCATCAAGATGCCTTCCAAGCACATCTCAACTTTCAAAGTCGCGAGCGCTCACTTCATTTCGAAGTAACGTCCCGATGCTGCACTAGTGTCACGACGCTACTTCGTGTTTTGACCGCGAGGTGAATTTTTCGTCGCGCTTTGTTGAGCAACTTGATGCTAACCCCAGCATCTTGATGCTACCGCCTAGGGGTATTTATGTAGATTTATTCTAGGTTTACGAAGATCGAATTTTAGGGCCATTTTTATGCGAACTTCTAGGAACAATGACGTGAGAGACCTAGATTTTTGTGCTGGAGTTCAAAGGAGCCTATTCTACTGTTCAAGGCTGCAAACCAAGAGTACGGAAAGCAGTTCGGTGACGGTAACAACATCGAAACAATCTGGGAGATTCTTTTTTTCTTCGTATTCCTTTTGGTACTGTTTTATTAGTTTGCACTGTTGTATTTTGGAGACAATGAGTGGCTAGATATTCTGTAATATTAGGGTGTTGGATATTTTTAGGCTTATGTTGATGTATTGAACTTTTTATAATGGATTTTAAGTGCTAAATCCTCTTAGTATTATTGCAATATTTTTATTCTTATATGAAAGTGTGGAATGAATGTATCTTTACTATTTTAGCTTGAGAAAGTGGCGGACTTGAATGCTAGGCTATTGAAATTTATGCATGAAAGTGGTAGGTTTTAATTGAAGTAAAATTTAGCAAAGAATCTGATTCCCAGAGGACAATTACTCGGTCTCACGACTATTTTATTACTAAGATTGACCCGTGCACTTGCGATAATGCATAGTCAGTGCAATCAAGGATGTTCAACAATAAATTTATATAGGGTTCACCTCAAAACCTTAACCCTAACCCTCTTGAATTATTTACCAAAATGCCACTATCTTATTTTTATTTCTATTTTTACAAATAACCAAAAAATAAATACTTAATCCCTCATTCACAAATAAAACCCATTTAACCCTCAATTAAATAAAGCAAATATTCACAAATACTCATCCCAATTTTAAATTGAAATTAACACAGTTAAAACAAAATAAAATACAGGAGGTTACAACATGAGTGATCAAGAACGAGATCATGTTGAAGATTCTTTATCCTCTCTTCTTATTTTGTTTCTTTCCCATTCTTAGATTTTAATTTTCATAACATGTTGAACTAATATTCTCTTCTAGAGGGTTGATGAATTCCATTTGCTGTTGTTATTGATTGCAATTGATTCCTAATTTAATTCTTCTTTCATGACTGTTTGGATTATTATGTTCTTAATGTTTCGTTCCAATTTGCCATAGGACAATTGATTAGAATTTTTGCGTAGTAATCATGAAGTAGAATAATTGAAATTATTTATCATGATTTTGTAAATCAATTAGGTGAAATCGAATCCTTAAAAGACTTTGTATCTTTTTATATTATTTCTTTCCTCTTGAGTTTAGATTTCTAAATTTCTAATTTGATTGATCTAAATAAAGTTAGGGTCAATCAATAACAGGACTAAGATTTTACCCCAATCCTAGACGACGACAACTCTTTTCTCATCATAGATATTAAAACTTGCCTCGTATACTTGTGGTATCGCAAATCGCGAACAACGAAGGGTAACGATAGAGAGGAGGGAGAGAGAGAGACAGATGACAGAGAGTGGGGAAGGGTGAGAAGTTGAGTAGTGTGAAGTAGTGAAGGAATTGAGAGGGAGTGGAGTTGTGTACTGTGTTCCATCCAACTTAGACTCATGAAGTGCATGGGGGAAATCAAGTGGAGATAGGAAGCCCAACTCCCCCGAACTCTATGGGCCAAACAAGTCCTTAAAATGTGATCAAGAGAAATTGGAGTAGGTGTCTTAATTTATTAGTCCAGTTAAATAAATAGCCAAACGACTTTTTTTAATGACAAATGTTCATTGAATTTTTTTAACCATTTTACCCTTTTTTTTATTCGGCTATCCCTATTAAATTCAAAATAGTTTTTCCTCCCCTCTCTCCTAGATTCTAACAATTTTCTATTTTTGTTATATTTTGTCTTCTTTTGTCTTTTTTCGATTTTTGGATTTTCTCCTTGATTTTATCTTTTACATTTTTTTTATAAATTTTCTCTTCTAGATGTTTTCAACCAAATAATTATTTATTCTCTTCATTTCTCTTTATTCTCGTCATCTTCCACAAACCCGTCTCCCATTGCTTAAGCATCTCAATTCGGTAATAGTAACTCAAAAAATAGAGATAAAACGGTTTCTTTTGACGGCAAAGTCATCTACTCCCATTCCACTTTTGGGCATCTACGCGAGAGGTAGAATGAGTAAATGACATAGTTTTGTGACTTCTTCTTCTACTTCTCATGACAAAGTCATCGAATCTCACCTCCACGTTTGGACATCTCCACAAATGAGCATGATTTTTTCTATCAAAAGGTGAGAAAATTCTTTCGCAAACTTTTCTTATGCAGAAGAGAGGAGATAATGTTGCAAACATCCAACACCAAAAAGTACTTTTTATTCCAATAGCCCAAGCTCAAAGAGTATTCGGGGATATAGCATAAGTATTTAGAGTATTTTTTGATTCAATATAGTACTTTTAATTTCAATATTACAAGCTGAAGCATAGAGTATTTTTAAAATAATAGAGTAGTTTTGGAATAGCAAAGAATATCTAAATAATATTTTTGGAATAGCTGAGAAATTGCAAGAAGGCTCTTGGTATAATTTACATTTTTTTTTTGTTTTTTCTTTGATTGGTAATTGCGCTCCTCTTTGATTGTTGTATCAATTTTTTCACTTTATTTTTTAAAGTATTAATTATATTTGTAAAAATTTCTTTCTAAATTTTTATATCATGACTATGTTGATATAAATTTCTATTTATAGTTATTTGATTTTGATCCGATGGTTGGAAAATTTTAAATTTTGAATACCTTATTTGAATAATGATTTTGTTAATCCAAAATTTTTTAATCTTTGATTATTTTTCGTTTTATTGTTCTGGATTATACGCTTTCTTTTGGGTTTGTTTTAATAACTTTTAAATTTTTTTATTCCCTAAATTATTGATTCTTTTAACAGTATTCTCCAATAAATCAGAGTTGGGATAAATGGATATGACACTATCCCAATAATAAATCCTTGTATTTTTAAAGAGTTTCTAAGGGGCTGTTTGTTTTGGGAATCGAAGATTCTCATGGCATGTGATATCTAGATTACATTGTTTTAAGGTAATCTAAAATATTTAGGTATCTTGATATGGCATATGAGAGACATTTAACCAATTTTGGATGGCCTTTCGAATTATAGATTTTAAAGATTTTTATGTTGAGGTCATTCTAATGACAATTTTTTTCATTCAGTTTCTTTTAAATATTTTTTCTTTCATCAATTCTCTTATTTCAGATTTTGATTTTTTATTGAGAAGTAAATTATTATATTCATGCAATTAGATAGAATTTTTTTTAATATTGTAATTTTAAAAACTAATTACAAAAATCTTGTGGTTTTCAAACTAATTCAAAAAATATTGTATTTTTATTGAACCTCATCTCTTCAAGAGACGATATTGGTTAAAGAGGAAATTTATCGTCTCTCGAAGAGACGATCTTTTCATGGTTGAAAATTTGCCACATGTATCTTTACATCTTTAAAATATAAATTATAAAAAATATCCTAACTTTCTTTTGTTGGCGTGGTGGTAGACTTCAAGGTCATTTTTCCCTTTCCCTGCAGTAGAGGTAGGGGCAGAGGCAAGGGTCGAGCAATCCCACCCCCTGCAGTTCCCAAGGAGAAACCAGAGGAACAACCCTGTAGCCGGAAAACAACCACACGAGTAACCAACAGGTCAGCTGATTCCCCCTGTAGTAGAGCCTCTGACGATAAAGTCCATACAAGCCATAGTACAGGTTGCAGTGAGCAGTCAGATGCTGCAGTTCTTCCAGAGTCGTGGATGGATGTCGACCCAGGCTAGATACTTGAGGGACTTTAAGAAGTACGACCCTCAAACCTTCAACGAAGTGGCAGTCGACCCTACCAACGCGGAGTCATGGCTGTCCTCAATCAAGACTGTCTTTCGATACATGGACTGCCCCGAGGAGTAGACGGTTTAGTGCATCCTCTTCATGCTACAAGACGATGCGTTACTTTGGTGGGAATCCGCCAAGCGCACCCTTGGCGCTTCACCAGCCACATGGGCCCAGTTCAAGGCAGCATTTTTTCTACAATACTACCCAGTCGCAGCGCGTTTTGAAAGAAAGGCAGAGTTTCTGAGTTTGAGGCAGGGCAATCGAACTGTGGATGAATACGAGCGTGAGTTCATCAGGCTATCATGGTACGCTCTAGACTTGGTGACACCGATGCCAAGAAGATTGAGTGTTTCATCACGGGGCTCAAAGATAGAGTTCGAGGCATTGTGGCGGCTTGTTGCGCACAGGACTATGCGTCAGCTCTGAAGGTAGCCTCCCTGATTGATTCAAAGGCCACTCATGTTCAAGCGCAGGGCACACCAGAGGTTATCAGTTTCCAATTAGAAGCGGCGCCAGGATCAAGTTCGGGACAGAGAGGAAATTTGACGCCACAACAACCACTCGTCCTCAGTACACCCAGGATAATAATGCCAGACCTAACCGGGATCAAGATCAAAGGCAGCGAGGTAGAAACTAGGATGGACCATTGTGCAAGACTTGCGGGAAACAACACTAAGGACGTTGCGTAGCCAGTGGCAAGCTTTGCTTCAAATGCAACCAAGAGGGCCATATAGTCCAATATTGCCCAAGGAATACAGCAAGAGGAGGAAATGATGACCAAGTAGCCGAACAAACTAAGGAATAACAACTTTCAAGGACGAAGGTTCTGAAGGAGCGTAATGTCCCTTCATTTTATAATTTTTTTTTTCATGTTATGATTTGTTGAATTATGTAATTAAGGGACTAAAGTTTTTATATGGATTTTATTTTTTTGATTATTGGAGGAAGAATTTGTTTTTAATAATTTAGTGATTTAGGGGGGGGAGGGGGGTTATTTTGAGAAAATTAGAAGAAAAGTTAAGTAATTGTATTCTCATAATTAAAGAATTTAGGACTAGAGTTTAGGGTTGAGGTGAACCCTATAAGTACATCATTAAGGACCCTAGCCACCAAATCTTTTTCCTATTCCAAGAAGAAAGAGGTCATTCAAAAATTTCCCCTTTTTTTCTCCCTTTTCACGCCAATCCCACTCCTTCCCCCTCGAAAATTTTCTTCTCTCAACCAAACCTTCCTCCCTCACGTGCAACCATCTCTCAGAAGGCAGTATCAGGTGGCGGTAGAAGCTGATCGGCGATCGGGATCGGTGGCGACAGCAAAACATTTTTCCTCTTCCTTTTTGAGTTCACCCACTTCCGTAGCTCCGTTTTGGCCCAAATTTTTAGGACAACCTCCTCATCACCTCCTTATATCCCAACCAAAACAAGTAGGCCATTGAAGTTTTCTAACTTTGTATTTTCTTAGTTTTTCCCCATTTTAACCACGTTTTCCCCTCTTTCTCGATCTTTCGAAAGGGTGATTTTGGAAAACAGAGGGTCGGGAAGCACCATGAAGTAGAGATATACACGTTGGTAACGATCGGAGTGGCAGTGGAAGCTCACACGTGGCGGCGCATCGACAGTCCTTTGGGGTTAATTCCGCCGGCGTTGAACTTCTGACGGTGAGTAGATTTCTGGTCCCTGTTTGCCCATCCGAGGTGGCAAGTGGAAGGCACTCGCTGGACAGCAGCGGTGGCGTGGAGGGGCGTGGTGGCGTGGAGGGGCGTGGGCTGCAGTCGGTCCAGGAACAACGGTGTCTTCCTAGTGTCGTTTTTCCCTCGAAACACAAATTTTCCCTTTTCAATTGTTTAATTAATTTGAATTTAGGACTAAGCAGGGTATTTTGGTATTTTGAGACTTAGGTTGCTTAAAGAATCCATTACCAATCTTCCTTGGCTTCACTTGCTGTGTTTCTTGAGATTTGAGGTAAGTGACTTCGCTCCT
>JAOANK020431610.1:0-13355 GCA_026257165.2 Telfairia occidentalis | reverse complement strand
TCTAGCAAAGTGGCTACGCGTCTACCAGATCGTTCGGGGGGTCCTTACTTTTTTGTGATATCGTGTTATGAGGTTCACCCAGATATCTTTCGGTGGGTTATCTATATTCATTACATTTGCTTCATCTATGCTAGGTTTGGACATGATCTAGATGTTGGTTAAATTTTTTTTTATTTGATTGATTGGAATGAATGGTTGATCGCCTGACTGTGTGCTTAAAGGTAGAATTTATCATGCTTGTTTGTTAAGGACTATGAATATTGATGATTTGCTGTGATGTGTATGTGAATTGACATAGGGAGATTAGTAGGCGTACTTTTAATTTGAGTCATGTTAAAATCCTTCTTTGATTCCCTTGTTTATTGAGCACGTAGTCCTCCTATTTAGAGTCCTGAAGGCTTAGAGTGTCATTAACGAGGTTATGTCAGCTTTAGATGTCTCCAAACGATCTAAACTTCGGCTAAGTAACTTCAAGTTTAAGTAGCATGCGCTAAAAAAAATTTGTGTTGAAAAAGATTCTAAAGATGTTACTCCTCCTTTCCTATTGCGCCTAAAAGTACTAAAGGAAGTGAGTATTGTCCTAGGATAGACGAGCCGCTTGTAGTTGGATATCCAGTACCTTGGAAGTGGTGATAAGCCAGAATGAAGGTAGCACGTCTTGATTAGGCTCCTCTTTTAGCAAAATAGAATTGTTTATTGTATTGCTCGTAGTTGGATACTCACTACCTAGGAAGTGGGGGTAAACCAGAATGAAGATGATACACCCTTTCCCTTCTAGTAAGAAATAAAAGGGGAAAAAAAAAAGAGAAGAAAAAAGAGCAAAGAAGAGAAAAAGAAAAAAAAAAAAGAAAAAGAATTTTCCTTAAGCTGCTTTAAGTTAGGAATTTTCGCTTAACGAGGCCTTAGTGCCAAAGTAGAGGCAAACTATAGCCCCTGTTAAATGCACTCTGGCCTTATAAAGACTAGAACGGGATGGGCTTGCACACACAGACACAAAGAAGGATAAAAATTGACCTTCAACTTTCCCTCTGATAGAATGTGCTTAAATGTTTCCTTTATTGTGCTTATTACATGTCATCGTGCATTGAGATAGAAGTCTGAAGCATGCAAGTATGGGAAGTTATTTTATGTCTGTTGTGTTTTGTTTTTCTCGGGACTAGCAAAACTCTAAGTTTGGGGTAGTTGATAGCACTCAAAAAGTGCTATTTTAGGGCCTTAAATTTAGTGGTTTTGTGGGCTTTCTTATATGTTTTGATACTTTTATTCGTGTATTTTGTAGGAACCGAGCATTTAGAGGAAAAAAATACTAAATTTGTGTCGTTCGGGCTGAAAAAAGATCCTAAGAAGAGCAAATTCGACTAAGGAACGAAGGAAATATGCAAAAAAAAAAAAACATTGATTTTGCTAGGGTAGAGTAGCGTCGGACGTTATACCTAGCGTCTTGACGAGACGCTGCACATATACTCGCCCTAAATTTTGGTCGTCCATGCATCATTTCCTTATAGTCACTTAGGGCAGCATCAAGACGTTGTCCCTAGTGTCTCGACGCTGCCGTTTTGGGACTATATATGTTGCTTTTCACGAAATTAATCGAGGAGTTCAATTTTGGGGGTCGTTTTTAGTGCGATTTTTAGGAGCATACCAAAATTTTAGTGGGCATTCAATATGGGGATGATTTGGAGGCTTTGCTAGTGTTTGGGGTGGGGGAGGGGGGGAACCACGAGCACAAGAGTTGGTTCGAAGTCGGCGGCAGGGAAGAATCGGCCCGAAAATTTCCTTTTCTCTCTTTTATTTTCTGTAATCTGATGTATTGGGTTATTTCAAACTGATTTCTATGATGTGTTCGAGCTAAACCCTTTAGTTTTAGGGTGTTAGGTTGTGTTTATGGACAATTGATTATCGCTTTTGACTCGTTAATGCATTTTTACCACTTTCTTCCAAATTTCAGCATTGAATCTTTATGTTTATCTGGCCAATAAATGTATTGAATGTTGTTTTACTGTCTTGTTCGAAAGAGAGGGCAGTAAAGTGAGACTTTGGAATTTAGACTCATGTTTCTCCATGTGCGAAAGTGATAGAGGAGTGTGTGAGGCCCAGAATAGGTTACTTCTATGCTGCTTTTTATCTTCTTATTGTGAGATATCGTTTAGTGAGGGTTGGTAGACCTCGAGTGGGGGAAACCTGGGATTATAACCTTAGATTTAGTAAATTGGTAATTAAATGCATTTCTCGAGTTGAATTAGATAATTAATTACGTCGTTTACCACGTCAACACCTTAGAACTACCTTGTTCCTTGAATTTCCTCTTATTACAAGTCTTTTATCGTTCTCCATTTTATTCACTTTCTAGTTTAGATTAGTTGCTTCCATCCTAATTTGTTTCCCTAAATAAAATTAGACGACTATTATCTTGGTACTAAATAGATTTAATAACCCGATTTTGTAGAGGATGATACTCGATCTCTTAGGTCATTTTATACTATAATTTGACCCGTGCACTTGCAGCAACGCAGTGGGCTGCGATCAACTTCCTGTATTTTCTTCATCCTTTTGGTTGAACTAGCAAAAAGTACGAATTGCATAGTTATAATTTAAAGTAAAAACGATAGTATTTATAAGAAAAATTAAAAAAATAGAATGAGTAATATAAAAGGTTATAATTGTTAGATGTGACTTTCTATGAAAGAAAGTGTTTCGTGTAGGTCTATCTCAACCATTAGTTGGTGATGTTTCACATGTTCTAGATCACACTCATACACAAATGGACACATCGCTTCCCCATGTAACTTCCTCCATTGAAGAAACTTCTCTCAATAGACACTTCGATCCAAATAGTATTAATACATCTCATCAACATCAATTTATTATGTATTAACTGAATATTAAAGGAGGGGAAAGATGAAAAAAAATTTTAAAAAGATATTTTTTTCCTTAAGAAAAAATTGACTCCTCTTCAGTTATTTCTAAAGTTGAAAATTTAAATTAGTTTTATAATTTTAAAAGTAAAATGTGAAAAAAAAAAACCTTCTAAATACCCAATTGTTATAAGTTGTTTTGTGTGTGAAATGAAGTGTTTGTCAACACATTTCAACGAACATCTTGACCCGAGTAGTTGGGTCTCGAAGATGTTTGAAGGGCAAAATGAATATGTTTTAAGTCAAAATTTGAGCATAAAGATTCTCTTTCGTAATATCACATTTTTTAAAATGAAAAATATAAACAAAAATTTATAAACTCAACCATTAGAGGTGGCCGTTTTGTGTGAAATAATATATTTGTCTGTACATATACATCTCAACGAACACCTTAAACCTAACAATCGCGTCTCGTAGAAGTAGAAGTTTGAAGGGCAAAATGAGTATTTAATAGAAAAAATACTTTTAAAAGGCCAAATGTTCAGATGACTTTGCGTGGAAGGACACTTCTTAATGAACACCTCGATACAAATAGTCGCATCCCATTAGAGGTAGGTTTGTGTGAAAGGATGCGTCTATTTGTACAAACACTTCCCAATAAGTACCTCAACTCAAATAATCGCATCTCGTTAGAGGTAACTTTGTGTGAAAGGACATATTTGTACAGGACATATTTGTACAGAGTGTACAGACACATCTCAACAAGATACTTCGACCCAAATAGTCACTTCCGAAAAAAGTTTGAAGGGCAAAATTGGTATCTATTAACAAGATGAGGACAAAATTGGAAGACAAACACTCTTCTCATACCTCCATTTAATATAACGAGCAATAATCATGCAGTTTTAATTTAAAGTTAAAAAATGATTGTATTTTTATTATTCAAACTTTTATTCTTAAAGATTATTTAGATGTTTAAAAAATGTGGCTTTTTGTGAAAGGAAGTGTTCCATTCAAGCAAACAAATCTTAACCATTTGATCGTGACGTTTCACATGTACAATCAAGAGTACTACACTCATCGCTTCGCCACAAAACCACCTTCATTGAATAAACTTCTCTCAACAAACACCTCAATCCAAATAGTATCAATACGTCCCGTCAACATCAATCTATTATATATTAATTGAATATTAGAGGGAAAGATTAAAAAAAAAAAAACTAAAATACATTCATCTTTTTCGTGTTTGGAAGAAAAAAATTGAGCATTGAGTAAATAAGATATTAAGTTGAAAAATAATAACAAAGATTAAAACAATAAAAACTTATACCTTGAAGGTTCAGAAATTAGTCATTCGACTCATTCCTAAGAAGTTAAATTGAAATTTTCGTGATCGAAATAAAAAAATATTTTCAAGGTAAAATCAACCGACAAATGAACCAAGCCAAATTCAACATTCCAGTAACTTTCCACCCATGTACTTGTTACCATTGATGCAAAGGTAACCCCGAATTGAATTTATCCTTAAAACCTCTACTCATATTGCAAATGCAATTTCCTTTGCCAAGTCTCAGTACCAGAACAAACCTTCAGATCTTCTGGATTAAAAATAGTAATAAAATGATAAAAAACTTATCTAGCCATGAAATTCATGGGACAAACTTCTTTAAAAACGAATTCATGCGATAGACAGGCCAAGACTGGAATGTGTGATGCTGACAAATGCACAATATTTGTATCCATGGATTGAAAAACATAGTTGTTAAATCTTCCTTCTACAGGTTCTAGTTGCCTTTCAAATCTTCCTCTCCTCACCAGTCACAAGAACAAGAAATGGAAATTTTTTACCATCCAGTGAGCACTTGGAAGAAGTTTACAGCTCTATCAACACCTGAAACATGACATGAACCTTGCCCTCAAATTTCATCCACATCTCTACCCTAAAAAATTTTTGTATTCTGGAAGTCTTCTCAAGGTTGTGTTAACCAATCAATTCCTTCAAAGATATTACATGTTGACAGATCTCCCTATGTTGTAGCAGCCATCTGCTTCAGTTTTGCTTGTAAGATCACTCCAGCTTCATCTGCTAGATTCTTCTTTTTAGCAGCAACCTGCGTGTTGAAATGGTAAAATTCTCAAGGTACAATACAATTTTGCAAAAGAAATGAATGTTAAATTAAATGTCCACATTTGTTTTTAATAACTGAGGACTGATCCCACCCAAGGGAGCCCACCCATCTAATTGTGAAGAGACTTCACCCACCTGAGGGCTAGCTTTCCAATAAACAAGGATAAGATTGCTATAAGGGGACTCCAGTTGTCAGTGGCTCGATACCCTAATTCACCTAATCTTTCGCAAATGCAGGCGCACACCCTAAATGCTAAGGCACCGGCCTCAAGTGGGCTTTATTAACTGAGCCTCACTTTTTTGAAGCGAGGCGCAAAGACCGCGCCTTGAGCTTAAGCACGCCTAGGCACGCACCTTACTGGGCTTTTTAAAACATTGAGTACGGTGCCTATCAAAGTGGTTCAGTTAGCAAATGAGATTTTCATGTATACTGAAAATGTCAGTTAGTGAATGTATAATTGGACATACATTGATCAGGGGAATTAGCTTTGAAATGTTTGTCAATTGTCTGAACAAGGGTCCTTGGTTATGGTTGAACCAGACCCTACCCCAGCTTGAGCCGAATGACCGATTCTGCTTGGCAGCACATGCTATGGATGCATCCAAAATGTTTCAACATGGTCATACAGGTGTTAAGGTGGACGTTAGCCTACAAAGTTATCCCCACAACATGTCCTGATAAACGTATGATGTCAGAGATGCACCTTAGTCTACCAGGTTGCCAAGGAATGTCATCATGTCATCCATCGCAACTGTCCTTCATACTTCAAAGCTCACAGTGAGGACAAGGTTAGCAAATGTGGCTGATTTCTAATCTAGGAATTTGGGTGATACTCGAAAACCTGAATTCATACAAGCCCATCTTCAAATCTTTAAATCTGGATCCTCCTTGCTCTCAGTTTCTTAGCAAGATTAAGCCCTGTGATGAGAGCTCCATATTTTTCATCCCATTATTGACGTGTTGACATTTAAACTATAGAGACTACTCAAGGACGAAGTCATCAAGTGTCAAATCGACTCCACAAGATTTGTTCTTGGAGAAGCCATCAACACGGAGAGGCCTCTTGGCTATCTTGGCTCAAGCAATTTCACCTTTGGTTCTGATATGTCCACGACAAAATCAATCAAGGCTTGAGCCTTGTCACTATTCTAGACTCATAGGAGATACTGAACTCACTTAGCTTAATTACTCACCTTCATGAGTATATCCAACATATCAACCTTATACAAAATATTCTGAGGACTAAAAGTGGTACATATCAAATGGGCCTAGAAGTATGGCCTTTTAACTACGAGTCATGACCGCTAACATAAGCACCTACCTCATGAATTATAAGAACCTCATGCTACGAACGATTTATCTTATTTATGATCAAGTACGTTTACACAATGTCAAGGGAAGAATTATAGAGCTCCCCACTCTCCCCATCTCTAGCCAAGAGCTAATACAAAACTCATGTACTTTCAATAGTCCTCCTTCCCCCCTTAAGTACCAAAACCTCCCCTTCTTATTACAGTCACTACTGAATCTAATCATACAAGCTGTCACCCTTTCTAACTAACAAATAACAAACTATGTAGTATTTATATTTTCATCCCCCTTTCCCACATTCTTCTTTCTGTGCTTACAAATGTTATGAATGGGGGGGTCTATCACTACCAGGCCCCAAAAGAGCCACCTTGTCCTCAAGGTGAAATTCAAGAAGACACAAAAGTAGCATTTTCCCACGTAGCATTGGCAATATCACCTCCAACCCAACAGAGGAGACCCTCAAATTTAGAAACATCCTCGAGAGATTGTCGAAGACCCCACAATTCTTCTGGCTCTAATTGAACAACATATCTTCTGCCAAATTTGGAGGAAATTGCACAATCGAAAATGTATGACCAATCGCCTTACGCAATTGAGAAACATGAAATACAGGGTGCAAAGTAATACCCCATCCGAAAGTAACAATCGGTAAGCGACCATCCCAATATGCTCAATAACCTGAAAAGGTCCCACAAATCTAGGAGCTAAGTTAACATTCACATGCTTGAGCAATGTACCCTCGCAATATGGTTTGAGCTTCAAATATACCCATCACCAATATTCAACTCCACATCTCAGCACCTCCCATTTGCCACCTTTGCCATATGCTGCTGGGCAATCAACAAATGATCCTTAATGATTTTAAGCATCGCATCTCGATTCTGCAATTGAGTGTCCACCTCAGAAATCAACAAGCCATCCGCCTGATACGAAAGTAAAGGTGGCGGAGCATGATCGTAGACCACCTCAAACGGCAATGTTTTAAGAGCAGAATGAAAGGAAGTGTTATAACCATACTCGCCCCAAGGTAACCACTTGACCCATTTAGTCGGCCCACGCATGGCATAACAACGAAGATAGGTTTTCATACCTCGATTGACAACTTCAGTTTGGCCATCGGTTTGGGGATGATACGATGTGTTGCATTTGAGCTGCGTGCCTTGACAACGAAATAATTCATCCCAAAACTTGCTTGTGAAAATCGAATCTCGATCAGACACAATGCTTCAAGGAATACCATGGAGCTGAATTACTCCCTTAACAAAAATTTGAGCAATGGAAACTGTTGTAAAAGGGTGCTGTATAGGAATAAAATGAGCATATTTCGAAACTCGATCAACAATAACAAAGACAGAATCATATGTATTTGCTCTGGGCAAAACCACCACAAAGTAGGCTACAGGACACTTTGCCCTGTATTGATCTTTTGGTGAATCGTACACAAGTCATAATCTGATTTTTGTTGTTCCAAAATCAAAGTAACGTTAAGCGCTCCAATCATCGAAAAAACACTCCACTGCTTTAGGGACGTAGGACAACGCATCAACAGCACTATTTTCATGGTCGGGTTTATAAACTATCTCAAAGTCGTACCCGATTAATTCACAACCCATTTCTGATAATCACCAGCAATGACACGCTGGTCCAATATGAACTTCAAACTTTTCTGATCTGTTCAAACAAGGAAACGTTAGCCCGGTAAGTAAGGACGCCATTTGTGCACTGCCATGACGATGGCCATGAGCTCCCTCCCATATACAGCCTTATCCTGATGTAATGGTGGTAGAGCATGGCTGAAATATGCAACGGGTCGAGAACTTTGCATCAACACTGTGCCCACTCCCACACCTGATGCATCAGCCTCAATGACAAATTGTTGGGAGAAGTCCGGAAGGCAAAGAGCAGGACAAAGGTCAATGTTGCTTTGAGTTTATTAAACGCCTTCGCAATCCACACAAAACCATCTTTCTTGAGCAATTGAGTCAATGGGTGAGCAATAGTACCATAGCCTTCTACAAACTTTCTATAGTATCCAATCAACCTGAGAAAGCCACGCAACTCTTTCAAACTCCAAGGAATAGGCCACTGTTTCATGGCTGCAATTTTAGAGGGATCAGCCACCACACCTTGAGTGGACACAATGTGACCTAAATATTCAATTTGCTTGAGAGCGAATTGACACTTCTTCGGATTGGCTACTAATTGTTGCTCTTTAAGGACATTTAACACAAGCGCTAAATGTTGCACATGGTCACTCAAAGACGAACTGTACACCAAGATATTATAAAAAAGACTAATACAAATTTCCAGAGATAAGGTCGTAGTACCTCATTCATAAGGGATTGAAATGTCGATGGTTCGTTACGTAAACCAAACGGCATGAATCACATGACCAAGAACTCGTAATGGTCCTCATGTGTCTGAGAAGCAGATTTGTGAACGTCCTCAGGCTTAAGCCGTATCGTATCTGATGGTATCCTAACTTCAAATCAATTTTTGAAAAATAACCTCCCATTGAGTTCATCAAGTAGCTCTTCAACCATAGGGATCATAAACTTGTCAGGCACTGTAACTTTGTTCACCGCTTGATAGTCGACAGCAAATCTCCCGTTGCCATCCTTCTTCTTGACTAACAAAACAGGGCTAGAGTAAGCACTTGTGCTTAGGCAAATAATACTCTTAACCAACATGTCTCGAACCAGACGTTCAATCTCTTTTTTTTTGAAATTGTGGGTAACGGTACGGCCTCACATTCACAGGTGACGCACCTGGAACAATCTGTATACCATGGTCTTGCACTCGTGCTGGCGGCAACCCAAAAATGGAAGAAAATAGCACTGAGTATTGTCTCAGAAGAGATCGAATTTCTAGCAAGCATATCTACTTCCACAATAGCTGGCAATAGTTAGTGGTATTTGCCGAATTTCGTTTACCTCACTCAACCAAGAACCCCTGCTTTTCCAACTTCAAAAATTTAATAAGAGATTGTGAGACCCCCATTGTAAATACCTACACAAGAATGGGTAAAGAAGGAAATTCCCCTTAATAGTAATTAGCCGTTAGCACGGTTAGTGTGTACTTCCCCTTTATATATTTTGTGTTGTTTAGCTTTTGGAAGTTAAGGAAGTTTTGAGATGGAAGATGTGTGAGGAGAGTATTCCAGCCCTCTCGTAAACGACCGTGAACCTTGTAACTTCCCTTAGGGGAATCTTTTGAGGTAGCATCAATACAAGTGTAGTAAGGTAGACCGAAACCTTACAAATTGGTATCAAGGAGTTTACAGACACCGAATTAGGGAACATTAAAAGTGAGCTACCGAAATTACCAACAATCAAGCAAACTATCACCAAACTAATGCAAGGAATGGAGCGGATTTCCACCCAACTCGAGATACAGAGAGCGACGACAAAGGAAAACTGTAAATCACTCATTGCATTGGTGACAGAGATAGCAGGGCACCGAGCAAGCTTGACATCGCAATCCATCGCGAACTCGTAGGACACTCACGAGAACGTAACAAGCGAAAGAGGACGGGCGACAACGAAACCGCACGGTCAAGGACAGGATAAAGTGTTGGAGAAAGGTGAAGATGAGGGCAGCTTTGAGCGAAGCAAGTTCAAAAAGGTAGAAATGCCGGTATTCTCGGGCGAACACCCAGACACATGGCTTTTTCGCACTGAAAGGTACTTCGATATCCATAGACTAACGAACCTGGGAAAAATGACCATACTAGTCATCAGCTTTAACGGAGAAGTGCTATCATGGTACCGTTGGACGAAGGGAGGAAGAAGTTTGCCCGCTGGGCGAACTTGAAACTAAGGATCCAGGAGTGATTTCGGTCATCTCACAAAGGAACGCTATGCACCCGTTTTCTTGCCATCCGGCAAGAAGGAACGGTGGCTGATTAACGTCGGCGATTCAAGGAACTCGCGTCGGCCATGCCACACATAGCCGAAGAGGTCCTCAAAAGTACATTCATAAATGGGGTGAACCCCAAGGTGAGGGGAGAGATCTGTTATGCTGAACCCGTAGGCCTGGAGGCCCTAATGAGAAAGGCCCAATTATGGGAGGACCGCCACACCATCACGAACGGGCCCAACCTCTGACCCATCTAAATCCTTGAACTATCCCAACATCACAACTGAGGTCCGATCCAACTCCACAACCTGTTAGAAATCGAACATTAGGCACCTCTCTGACGCGCACCATCACTCTATCAGGAACCCAACCTAGCCAGCGTAGGGAGACGGCCTACAGACGTTTGACAGATGCGGAGTACCAAGCGAGAAAGGAAAAAGGCTCTGTTTTTGCTGTGGTAAAAAACTCTCAGTGGGGCACAAATGTCAAGCTAAGGAACTGAGAGTCTTATTGATCCAAGAAGGAGAAGAAGAACTAACCTCAACGCTGGCCACCCTACAGACCACCGAGACGCCAAACGTACAGGGGATTGCCGAACTCTCGATCAACATCGTGGTAGGTTTTACATTCCCGAGCACGATGAAGTTACAGGGAACCATCAGAGGGACTGAAGTCATCATCCTGATCGATTGTGGGGCAACACAACTTCATCGCTCAAGCATTGGTCAACGGGCTACAGCTTATGTTATCAAAGACCACCCACTATGGGGTTATTATGGGCATGGGCACCGCTGTTAAAGGCAAGGGGATTTGCAGGGCCATTGTTCTTTGCATGGCGATGCTGACGATTGTTGAAGACTTCCTCCCTTTGGAATTAGGGGGAGTAGATGTTATATTGGGGATGCAGTGGCTTCACACGCTAGGGATCACTCAAGTGGACTGGAAGGGCTTGAAGATGACATTCAGCATAGGCAAAGAAAAGGTCCACATCATCGGGGACCCCTCCTTAACAAAATCGGAAACCTCCCTAAAGAGATTGTCAAAAGCTTGGGTACCCATGGACCAAGGGTTTCTGATTGAATGCCGCACCCTAACAACCCCACTCAAACTCCACGAGGTAAGCGTCGTCGCTCCCCCGTACCCCCTCCCCCCTCCCGCCAGACATAAACCGTCTCATCACTAACTATGGGTCAATATTCCAAGTGCCAACTACGTTTCCCCCACACAGGGACGTAAACCATCGAATCCAGATTCAACCTGACCAAGCACCGGTCAACATTTGCCCCTATCGTTATCCACATGTACAGAAGGCAGAAATCGAGTGCTTGATCGACAAAATGTTGGTCAGCGACATCATCAGACCTAGCGTGAGTCCTTATTCAAGCTCAATGTTACTAGTCAAGAAGGACAGCAGTTGGCGGTTTTGCGTGGATTACCACTCCCTCAACTAGGTGACCATACCCGACAAATTTCCCATACCCGTCATCGAAGAACTTTTGGATGAATTGAATGACTCGTGTATCTACTCTAAACTTGACCTTCGATTGGGGTACCATCAAATAAGAGTCCGCGAGGAAGACATACACAAGATGGCGTTCCAGACGCAGAAGGCCACTACGAGTTCCTCGTCATGCCATTTGGCCTAACCAACACCCCCTCTACCTTCCAAGCTCTAATGAATCAAATCTTCTGGGCATTCCTTCAGAGGTTCGTACTTGTTTTCTTTGACAATATCCCTATAGTCCTGACTTATCTTCCCATCTTCACCATCTGACTGTGGTATTTAATATTTTGAGGGATAACTCTCTTCACACCAACCTCAAGAAATGCCAGTTCGCCTGGGAGAGAATAGAGTACTTGGGACTTTGAGTTTCGGCGAGTGGAGTAGAGGCTGACCCAGAGAAGATACGTGCGATGGGGCAATGGCTGATTCCCACCAACTTGAGAGAACTACGAAGATTTTTTGGCCTGACGAGGTATTACCGTCAGTTCGTGCTCAATTACGGCGCCATAGCCCACCCCCTCACCCAACTATTGAAGAAGGATGTGTTTCACTGGGGTGAAGAGGCCACGATCGCTTTCAATCAACTGAAGAACGCCATGATGACACTCCCGGTGTTGTCCCTCCCTGCCTTTAGCCTCCCTTTCATCATTGAGATGGATGCCTCAGGAACGGGTTTGGGCATTGTTCTTTCTCAGCAACATAGGCACATTGCCTACTTTAGCCACACCCTATCAGCACAAGCCCAGGCGAAGCCCATCTACAAGCGCGAGCTCATGGCCATAGTCCTCTCTGTCCAACGTTGGCGTCCGTACCTACTGGGGCAGAAGTTCATCATCAAAACTGATCAGCATGCACTCAAATTTTTGCTGGAACAGAGGGTGGTGCAACCGGAGTATCAAAGGTGGGTTTCCAAACTCCTTGGTTATGATTTCAAGATTCAATGTCGTCCGGGATTGGAAAACAAGACAGCAGATGCCCTCTCACAAATGCCAATGGTCAACCTGGCCGTGATGACAGTCCCCACCTTCCTAGACGTGAACGTAGTAAAGCAAGAAGTGGTTGTTGACCCCGAACCCCGTCGTATTATTGAACAGCTCTGACAAAACCCCAACAGCATCCCCAAATTCTCATGGCAACCGGACACCTTATTGTACAAAGATAGGTTAGTCCTTTTGAAACACTCCTCTCTCATACCAGCCATCCTCCATACTTACCACGATTTGGTTATGGGCGGCCACTTTGAATTCCTCCACACCTATAAGCGACTGACAAGTGAGCTATACTAGGCTGGTATGAAGACCATCGTCCAGAAATACGTAGAAGAATGTGGAACATGTTAGCGCAACAAATTTTCAACCATGAACCCTGCCAGATTACTTCAACCCCTCCCCGCCCCTGACCGCATTTGGGAGGGTATCACGATGGATTTCATTTGAATCGCGACAAAATATTCCCCAACCATTTCTGGACTGAATTGTTCCAACTTCAAGGGGCGCCATTGCAGCGGAGTACGGCTTACCACCCCCGAACCGATGGCAATCAGAGATCGTGAATAAATGTGTTGAAACTTACTTGCGATGTTCCTGCAGTGAGCGACCTCGTTAGTGGGTTTCTTGGCTCCCCTCGGCAGAATTGTGGTACAACACCACATTCCATGTCACGATTGGTACCACCCCCTTCCATGTTGTGTACGATAGA
>JAOANK020431500.1:0-13355 GCA_026257165.2 Telfairia occidentalis | reverse complement strand
TAATAGCCACGGGTTCTTAGTTTATTGAATTTATAGAGTTATAAAGGATTCAATAACAACTTTATTGAATAACATCAACAACAACTTTATTGACAATATTGAAAGTGTTTACAAGCCACTCGAGTTTTAGGACATACACACCCAACACATTTAACATCAGATGTAAGTAGAATTTTCCAAATTGAGGGCCCATAGTTGAACCTAAATGTGAGGTGTCTCCATGATGGGTTTAAGGTTGTTGTTCATCTAGCACAAAAAATCAAAGGAATATTTTGACTGACAAGGTTAGGTCCTAAATGCTATACCATATTTATGTATGAATGTATATGTATGCATGTCTGCCCCGTATGTTGGGTCACTTACTGGGTATTTTGATAATACTCAACCATTTCTTTAAAATATTTTTTAAGTAAAGGAAAAAGTGTGCATGGTGGATGACGAGGGTTAGTTACTATATGGGCGATGGTTGCAAGTCAGCATAGCTTCCACATCAAACTGTCTAGATGTAGTTTTTCACAATTGTCTTGAACTTTTATTATGTTCTTTGGTATTTTGTTTATTTTAAGTTTTCAGGTTTTCTTTGGGATCCCTAATAAAAGATTTTTTTTATGGTTTGAATTTATTTGAAATTTAAAGTTCGCAGTAAAAGTTTATCTTCCTTCCTTAAAGTTGTATATTCAGTTGTTGCACTATTTAAAAGCATGCATGTGGTAACAGTCCTAATTAAGTTTAAGTTTTAAAAGTCGGATCGTTACAGTTTATATCAGAGTAGAACCTCTCATAGTAGGATGTAATTTGGGGATGAACCAAGAGGAAGTTGGTGGGCGTGTAACACCCGAGTGAAGAAGGGGTACTTGAATGAACTAATAATGCATCCAAATGAGAGGAATCATGAGACTATGCAACCATGGTTAAAGAAAGGTTTAAAAAGATTTGACAGTTACTACATATACCAACAAGGTACACCTTCCATTTCGGTAGTTCCATCATAAGAACTCCAAAGTTAACATGGTTTGCTTGGTGAAATGTTATGTTGGGTGACCTCCTAGGAAATTTTCTTATGTAGCATGTGAGTGAGAACAAAGCATGCTAAAAGGTTTTGTGTTAGTTTGTAGGGATAATCTTCACTCTCGCAAGCAGTTTAAGTTGAGTTAGTAGCATGACTGATTCGTAGGGGATGTAGGGGAATGCCAAGGCCAGTAGATGTCGAATCCTGAGCCTAGGGCGTTACATCAACGATAGAAGGTTGATTTACCGAACCTTATATCGAAGAAATACATGGCATAAACTCCTTTCGCGATCTATGAATAAGATGATGATGCAAACTAGCATTACTAATGGGCTTTTCCTTGTCCAATTCTGAAATTTTGGAATATAAAGTTTTAATTTTTCAGAAAATATTATGAGACCGACAAGTTACCTCGGGTCATTCCAGTAAGTTCGTTCTCCAAATACTGCAACCTCATCGTGTCGTTTTGAGTGAATAACCTTTCAAGTGTGTCTTCACTTGTTTTGGAGAATTTGTATCACAAATATGCTAGATATATACTCTTTGCCAAAAGAAGATCGCAAAGCAAATAAAGCTTTGCTGCACTTAATCTTCCACTTCCTTCATATGTCAACATTCTCTAAAGGATCTTGTAAAATTTCAGAATCATCACCGAAAACAAGATCCTACAGATCTTGCCTTTGGAAAAAAGCTTCCAGACATAGGCTTCAATAGCTATAATTGTCACCAGTAAGCTATTCTACACAAAGATTATTTTCATCATTCATCTTCATCGAGTATTAAACTCAAATACAAGACAAAGAGCTTTTTTTTTAGTACAATACAAGACAAAGAACTTGGCTCTAATATCATGTAACAAAAAACAAAGAGAACAACGTGTGGAAATAAGAGAGAAAATTGTACAAAGGAAACTTCAATTCAAGTCAATTATCTTGGAAAGTAGAAATTGACAAGTATTTATAGTGAATGTAAATTATCAATCACTAACTCACTAACCTTAAAATTTTCTTTAGTAACATCACTCATCCATTAACCTTAAAACTCTCTCTACTCATCCACTAATCTTAAGACTCTTCAACTTACATTCACTCTCCCACTACTTAATTTTCGATAATGAAATTAACAAATATTTGAACTAATCAATTTTAACATAGGTTAAGAAGACGAGTGTAGTAGAAGTATAATTTTTGGGGTTTTGTTGGGATTTGAGGTGGGGATTGAGAGAGGTATTTGTGGGATGTTGATGCTTGTCCATTGGGTGAATTAGAATTAGTTGCTGAAAATAAAATTAAATAGTTCAATTTCATCCATTAATCCTAAGAAATTAGTTCAGATTGAGAATGGACAGAGATGGGAAGTAGGGATAAAAGCCTAACAAAAGACGTCGACGTTCAAAAGCCACTAGAAGAAGATGATGGTCTCGCCTTACTCTTCAATTTTGGATTCGAGGGGTAATTAGGTAGGTTACTCTTCAAGGCTTCTGCGAAGTCAAGAGGTCAGGGATTGGAGAAAGGGCCGACACGTTACAGGTTCATGGGTCCAACCATGAAGGTGACCCTGTTGGGATTTTTGATGTGTAGTCAACTTGTTTTTAAATTAAAAAATATCGAACACAAGTGCAAAAAAGAAAATAACAACACCAAGATTTACTTAGAAAATTCCTTAATGTAAGGGGAAAAACCACATGACAGCTCCGAAAATATTCCACTATAAATTTGATGGGTTACAAAGTTTTCTTCCCTAGTTACAGGATACAACAACCATTAACAAAACTCACAAGATAAAAGATGGAATATAGAAGCAAGGAGAGATCTCACCGGCGTCGATGACTCAGAGAAACCCAATTGGAAAAGAAACGAACTGATTTGACAATAAACCGGCAAAGAAACAACTCTTTCTTTCTTCTTCTCTCTCATGAACTCATTCATTTGCACTTCTCTTCTTTTTTCTTTCTCTCTGCTGCTCGAAGAAAACCTAAAAATGGGTTATTAATGAAAATCTTTCTATCTCACCTTTTAAACTTGCTAAACAAGTTATTATTATAAACAAACCTTTTTTTTCTTTTTATAAGTGGCCCTAAAATTAAGCTTAGACCCTTGCTTTGTCGGGACCCAACAAACTCCCCCTCTCGACTAAGTGGAAGAATCCACAATACACGCTATCTGTCTGCATGTTTCATGCTTTCTTCATGGTAAGGTCTTCGTCAACATGTCTGAGTCATTATCATCTGTGTGAATCTTTTCGTTCTCTAACAAATTTTCATGCAACATATCTCGAATCCAATGATACCTGACATCAATGTGTTTGGACTTCGAATGGAAAGTTGGATTCTTGCTAAGGTGTATAGCACTTTGACTGTCACAATACAACAAATATGTTTGTTGTTTAATGCCTAACTCTTGCAAAAATTTCTTCATTCAAAGCATTTCTTTTCAAGCTTCAGTTGCCACAATAAACTCAGCTTCTATAGTTGAAAGAGCAACACACTTCTATAACTTGGATTGCCATGATGCAGTTTCTCCTATAAAGGTGATCAGATACCTCGAAGTGGATTCTCTAGAATCAACGTCATTAGCTATATTTGCGTATGTATACCCATTAAGCACAGTTTTACCATTTCGAAAGCATAAACAAACTTTGAAAATACATCTAAGTTATCTGAGAATATATTTCACTGCCTCCCAATATTCTCTACCTGGATTAGAAAGAAATCGGTTCACAACTCCAATTGCATGAGCTATATATAGTCTTGAACAAACTATCGCGTACATCAACCTTCCAACAGTTTAGGAGTACAAAACTCTCTTCATGTCTTCTATTTTTCATTCTAAGGGCTTTGTTTAGAATTGAGCTTATCCATGCAGAACCTCTCAAGCACCTTCTCAATATATTTTTCTTTTGATAACCACAAATTTTTAGTTTTCCTATCACGAGAAATTTTCAGCCAATAATTTGTTTCATTGACCCTAAATCCTTCATAGCAAAGGATTTATGCAATTCTTTCTCGAGCTTGGTAATCTTTTTGCTATTAGCTCCAATAATTAATATATAATCTACATACAGTAGAATAATAATGAAATTGCCATCAGCAAACTTCTTAATGAAAACACAATGATCAGAAGTTGTTTTCTTGTATCCATGCTCCCCCATGAATGAATCAAACTTCTTGTACCACTGCCTAAGTGCTTGCTTTAACCTGTCGAGACTGTTCTTTAGTTTGCATATTAAGTGTTCTTTGCCTTTTACTTGAAATCCTTCTGGTTGTTCCATGTATATTTCTTCCTTCAATTCACCATGAAGGAATGCAATCTTCACATCAAGTTGCTCAATTTCCAAATTTAAACTAGCTGCTAGGCCAAATACAACCTGAATGGATGACATCTTTACCATTAGTGAGAAAATTTGTTCAAATTCTATGCCATTTTTCTGATTGAACCCTTTCACAACTAATCTCACTTTGTACCTTGGTTGTGAGCTATTTTCATTTGTCTTCAACCTGAACAACCATTTGTTCTTTACTGCTTTCTTACCCTTAGGCAACTTTACCATTCCATACGTATGGTTATCATGCAAAGACTTTATCTCATCTTGCATTGCTTCCAACCACTCCTCTTTCTCATCATCATTTATAGTCTTGAAAACTGTCATCTGATGGTTGATTCCATACTTTTTACAATACTCATCAAGGACCTTTATACTCACCACTATTATCTGTTCTGATGCATTTTAATTGTCTTTTTATCTTTCCTCTACCTTAGCTTGAAACTCTTTAAACACATCTAAGATCTCGTCTTTTAATTTTAGAGTACAAACTCATACCTTTCTACAGTGATCATAAATGAATGTGATGAGTACAATGCACCATCAGGAGATTTCTCTCTCATAGGACTGCAAACATCGAAATACACAACATCCAATACATTGGAACTTCTATGTGTATGCGTTTTACATGATACTCTATGTTGTTTAGCAGCTAGACAGTGTGAACAATTGTTCAAAGATGTACCTATTGCTTGTGGTATAAGCCCCTTCTTTGCTAGAATGTCTAGTCCTTTCTGACTCATATGACCAAGTCGCTTATGCCAAAGGTCCATCAACGACCCATCTTCTACAATATTCATGGGGCTTTCTGCGAGCTTTACAGTCATCACATACATTGTAGAGTACTTATTTTCTCTAGCAACTACCAACGAGCCTCAAGTAAGTTTCCACTGATTATATCCAAAGTGACTATGATAGTCATCATCATTAAGCTATCCTGTAGAAATGAGATTCAACCACATATCTGAAACATGTTTAACATTTTTTACAACTAGATTGCAACCATTGTTTTCAAGCACACATCTCCAATTCCTGTGATGTTTTATGTGTCATCATTTCCCAACTTTACTATTCAAAGTCATCAGACTTGTAGGATGAAAAGAATTCAACTTTGAGGTAACACGGATTGCCACACCACTATCTACTACCCAATAAGTATCTTGACATGCAATATTAACTGCATTTTCCTCACAAACAATTAATACTTTATCATTTGCAGCCACTGCAATATCGTTTCCTTCATTTCCTTTTCTTTGTTTTGTTCTCTCTTCCACTTTTTGCAATGGATCCTCTTGTGGCCCATCTTCTTGCAATGAAAGCATTGAATATCTTTGTTCAGTCTACTTTTAGATCTTTCTCTATTATTTTGATTCTTTTTCCGACTCTGACATTTCCCCTAATTTTCTGTAAATAGAGCTTCTGATTGGCCTGATGAAAGATTCAATGTTTTACTTCTTACCTCTTCATTTAAAAGACTACTCTTGGCAATACTCATAATGAGTTTTCCATCAGGCGAACAATTGCTTAGAGACACGACCAGTTATCTGATAATGAACTTAGGAGTAACAATGCTTGAAGTTCATCTTCCAAGTTCATCTGCATATTTAATAGCTAATCCACATTACTCTGCATTTCATTCAAATGCTCTACAATTTGATATCACTCAAAAAGTGCTATTTCAAGGTCCTTAATTTAGTGATTTTGTAGTTTATAAGTGTACTTTGATGCTTTTATTTGAAATTGAGTATTCAAGGAGAAATTTTGAATTGAGGTTGTTTGAGGCAAAAAATGAGCCAAAGAAGTGATAAACAATTGGTTAAGGATGAAAAGATTGAAGTGGAATCTGAGAGCTAGTGTCTCAACGCCAAAGGAGGGCGTTGAGATGCAAAAACAGTGTCCAGCAAGACAGAAAACTCTAGCATTGAGACGCTGAAATAGTGGTATCTCAATGCTACTCAATTTCGGAGAAGGCAGTAGCTGAAAGCAGCGTAGAGACGCTACGTCGAAATTTTTTTTCCTTATTTTGAAAAACGGTGGAAATCTTGTGATATTAAAGCACAGCGTCGCAACGCCATTTCATAGCGTCTCAACGCTACGACAAAGTCTATGTAATTAACTCTTTTTCTAGGGTTTTTGGGGGAGCCGTTTTTGTGGAAAAAATTATGAGGAATAGTGACTAAGGTCTGATTTTGTGTGCTGAACAAAAAGAGGACCATTCTAAATGTTCGTGGGTAAAAACTAAGGACACTGGGAGCGACCTAACGGAGGAGACGATGTCAAGGCGATCTAGGTGTTTCTCTTCTTTTTTTCATACCCTTTTTGTTACTGTTTTATGAATCAAACTTGTCATATTTTAGAGCCAATGTGTGGCTAAATTACTTGTAATCTTATGGTGTTGGATTTTTTAAGCTTAATTTGATGTATTGAATGTTTATGGTCGAATTTTGAATGCTAAATCCTCTTAGTATTTTGTATTTAATTGTTATTCATGCATGAGAATGTTGAATAAAATTTGTCTTACTGTTTTGGCTTGAAAAAGTCGGAAATATTTAGCACTTGAATACTAGGTTTTTAAAACTTATGCATGAAAGTGGAAGGTTTTAATTGAGGCAAAATTTAGAAATGCACTAATTGCCACATTTCAGTAACAATTGCAATTAATTGAATTGTTAATTGATTGTGAGGTTAGGTGAATTTGAATAAATGAACCTTGAGTATTTAGAATTTCTAAAGGTATGTTTGGGATAACTACAGAAAAAAATGCTTTTGAAATAAAATTATTTTTTCTATGAGCATTTTTGAAAAAATTAACAATTTAAATTGTGTTTATTATAGTATCTTGACTAATTTTAGAAAATCAAAAGTGTTATATGAAAATTCTTCACAGATAAAATGACCTATAAAAAAATTGGATTAATTTAAAAGTTATTTTTGAAGAAATACAAGATGAATTATCCAAAAATGACTTAAAAGTGATTAATTGAAATTCTTTAAAATATGTAATAAGAAAAAAAACATATTTGTAATTAATAATATCACTTTTGAATGTAGCGTAATCAATTAAATTTATTATAAAAAAATAATTTTAAAAAATAAAAAATATAAATATTATATTTATCAATATTTCTTTATGAAAAAGTGATTAAATTGAAAGTCATGCCAAACCGATCCTAAGCCTAGAATTTTAGCCACCAAAAGAGACTTAAAATTATTTGAGAAATCAATTTAGCCTAAAAAGAAACCAACACTCTAGGATTTCCCTTTCCTTGGATTTTCATCACTGAAATTTACATTCTTTTTGTCATTGTTTTAAGTTTTATAACTACACTTGATCATTGAATCTCTAGATAAAATTAGAATAATTAGTTGAAAATTAAGAAAATTAGTATCCTGATTCCCAAAGGACAGTACTCGGTTGTAGGGCCGTTTTATATTACAATTTGACCCGTACACCTACGGTAATGCAGTGGATTACGATCACAATTGGAGTCCCTTCTTTGTATTTTAAATTTACTATCTTTCGTATCAAGAGAACTTTGTTACCTGCAATCTTTCTTTCATATAAATCCTCCATTTTGTTTTCCATAAAGAGTGTGCAGAAGTTTCCTTCGTAATATTATAATATATGCTATCATCAACTCACTGGCATATAAATCTCACAACTTGCTTATTTAAGAGCTCCCAATCTTCATCAGATATAGTTTCCTACTTACTCGACTCTCCCTTAATCGGAGCATGAATTGTTTTGCAATAGTTGTCTTCCATTTTTCCCTTCCATAGTTGCCAATTTGTTTCATTCAAACTGACCATCTGACTTATGTTTTCTTCCATGACTGCGCACTCAAAAGAATTAATCCACCAACTAAATTAACAAAATCAACTCCAACAAGTTGGCTTCCTTGCTTGACACTAACCCAATGCTTTGATACCACTTGTTGAGATTTTTAATATGTAGCTGACCTGCTTTTAAATAAAAAAAAAAATATTGAACTCAAGTACAAAAGAGAAAATAACAGCACCAAGATTTACGTGGAAAACTCCTTGATGTGAGGGGAAAAAACCACAGGAGAGCTACAAAAAATATTTCACTATAAATATAATGGGTTACAAAGTTTTCTTCCCTAGTTACCGGATACAACAACCATCAGCAAAACTAACTGGTATATCAATTTTTAATCATCTACAAAAGATGAAATATAGAAGCAAGGAGAGATCGTATCGGCGTAGACGACTCAGAGAAATCCAATCGGAAGAGAAATGGATCGATTCGACAATAAACTGCCAAAGAAACAATCCTTTCTTTCTTCTTTTCTCTCACAAACTCACTCGTATGCACTTCTCTTCTTTTTTTTCTCTCTTTGCTGTCGAAGAACACTAAAAAATGGGTTATTAATGAAAATCTCTCTATTTTACCTTTTAAGCTTGTTGAACAAGCTATTCACTACAAGAAAAATAGGAATTTGTGAATAAAAACTAGTGATGTACTTTAATGGAGCGATGCTTAAAATACACGTCGCTAACTAGCGAAAGATAAAAGAGGCGTCGCTACATAGCGATGCAACTGTACCTTATCGACGGAAAAGTAAATGTCGTAAAGCAAACGTGTCATTTTGAACTTTTTCTAAAACAGATTAAAAACGACGTCGTAATGGTTGTGACGAAATGCGTATTCCGTCACTACCTAGCGACAAAATGTAACATGTGTCGCAACATAGTGACGAATATAAATGTGTCGTTGGTAAGTGAAATTTCATAAACCCTTTTCTTCTTCCCTCTCACATACGTGCGCCGCTCACCTTTTATCTCCTATTTCCCTTTTTCTCCCTCTAGGTTCCCTTTGTCTTCCTGACCATTTCCAGCTATTTCTCTCTCATTTCCTTCCCATTTCTGGTAGCTTCTCCTTTGATTTGTGGCAGAACAAATCGTTTTTCTCCACCAGAGTTCCATCGCTTCATATTTTACAGTTGTAGGCTTTGGGGTTCAAATTTCCAGTGGGTTTGAGTTATTTTCTTGGTGTGTAAGTGTTGAAATTTTGTTTAATGTATATAATTTGTTGTTTTGATTTAGATTTGGTTGTGAGAAGTATTTGATTATTGCTTTGGTTGTTTTTTTTTCGTAGTTTCGGTGAAGTTTCGAGATTGATTGTTTGACTGGAGTTAAAATTGAGTTGGATTTTCTTATTTAGTAAGTCTTTAATTCAATTTCAATTATTTAGTTTTAGATTTTGTTATGTAAATAATTTGTTTGAGATTTTAGAGTTAAAATTGTTTATTTTTGTGTGTTGATTATAGTTAAATTTGGACTTGATTGCAGTGTTGATTGTTGTTGCTGTCAAAATTAGACTCCATTATAGTGTTGATAGTGTTGTTGATGTTATTGATATATGAAAGGAAGAAAAAAGTTTAAAGATACAAAGATACAAAATTGATCTTGATTGTTGTGTTGATAGTGGTTAATTTTATCCTTATTGTTTTATTTTGAATTTTGTTCTGATAGGTATTTGTTTGAGATTTGGAGTTAAAATTTGAGTTGACTGAAGCTAAGATTGAAGTGATTAGAGTTGATCGGAGTTAAAATTTTGTTATATGTAAAAAACAAATTTATTATATGTGAGATTTAGATTGTGGTATTTTATTTCATTAAGTTTTATCTAAGTTTATATAGGAGTTAATTAATTATGGTTTTGAATGACATTTTAGTAGTTATGTCTAAGTTAGCGTTAACCAAAGTTCCTGATGAGTTGTCATTTTATTTAGACCTAGATATGGTCCAGAATAGATTATGCAAGAGTATACAGATGGAATTAGATCGTTTGTTAATTTGGCAAATAAACATATCGATGAGAGAACGTTTACACAATGCCCATGTAAAAATTGTCAAAATACAAAAATGAAACATCCATGTGACATCAAAGGTGATTTGTACATTCATGGAAGGTCTTTAAGTTATAATAGATGGGTATTTCATGGAGAAACTCAAAATTTATCTCCTTATTTGAAAACAATGGATACCATTCAAAACCAAGAGAACCAAGAGAACGAAAGTGAAATGGTTAAAGGATTGAATGATTTGATAGGTGGTAGAGACATTGTGTAAGGACATTCTGGTAATTTGTCTTAAATTAAAAGGAAAAAAAAGGAAAAAAAAATGCATCAGTAGGTTTTTTTTTTAATAAAAAACAAAGAAAATTGGAAGGGTGCACGTGTGAAGGGCGTTGTGAAAGTGGTTATTGTGTGTGATGTATTTTCTTTAAAAATATAATAGAAATAAAAATGTTTATTTTTGGAAAAGAAGAGAGAGAAAGTGAAAAGAAGAAAAAAAAGAAAAAGGGGAAAACAAAAAATAGAAGAAGATGAAGAAGAAGAAAAAGAAGAAGAGGGAAACGAGAGAGAGAGAGAAAGTTGAAGTTGGTAAGCTTTGTGTAGTTTATAGGTTATAGATTGAGATTTTTGGTAAGCATTGTTGAGTTTAAGCAAGAAAAACCAGGAAGGGAGGAAGTAACTTTGTTGGGTTTTGTGGGTTTGTTTTCTTTAAATTTTAGAATTCCTCTATGTAATTTGTTCCAAATCAAAGTAGAGAGAAGAATGAAATTGTGACCTAAATATTGTAGATTAAACATCCAAATCTCAGATAAATATTGGAACTTGTTTGTTGATTGAAAGAAAAAAAAAAGAATATTGTGCTTGTTGGAATCGTGAATTAAAGAGGAAGGAAGATGAGAGTAAAATTCAGAGACGAAATGAAGGAGAAGAAAGAAAAAAAAAATTGTGGTGGCTACTGGAATTGATAACAGAGGAGGAAGAAGAAGATGGTTTAGGAGAGAGAAAGAATGATGTTATTTGTGGAGGGAGAAGATAATTAAAGTGTGAAAAAAAGAGAGACAAGGAAATGGAAATAAAGGAAATGAATTAAAAATAAAGATAATTATTTTGGTTTTGAGGATAGTAATCATGTGGGAGAGAAGAGTTGAAAAGAGAAGGTAAAGAAGACTAAAGGGAAAATGGTTTGTGGGCCCTACAAGAATAAGAGAGAGAAAGTTATTATGGAAAAAGAAAAATAAAGAGAGTTGAAAATTTTGGGTACAAATCAGTAAATGAAGAGGATAATGTGGTTTTTAATTGGGAAATTCACTTTTCTTTTTATATTATTGGTGGAACTAAGTATTTATCAATTTGTCATTAGATATTACAAGCCAAGTAGAAATCGGAACGGCTTACGATCCAAATTAGTCACGCCATTAGTATGTGAGTGGTTATTTTCTAAAATGTTTTATTTAGTTTATCAAGAATATGAAGTTTAGAAACTTGAATTTACTAAATTGATTTTAAGATTTTAGTATTATGATTTATGAAAGATTTCAGGATTATGAATTATTTTGGTAAAGCTATATGATATATTATTATTAATATTACTAAAACTTGAGAAGCATGATTTGAGAATGGTTATGATGAAAGTGTGGTTCGAAGAATTATTTAAAAATGTTTTCAAACCACTAAATTATGTACTCATGGTGATTATCCAATACACTTATGAGAATGTGTTTCCATAGTGTATACGTATGATACATGAGGTCTGTGGGACCCACCTTTTTACACATATGGGCTTTGGGTCGTGTGTTTAGGTGTTATGCTTTGCTCTACGAGCGTATGACATGTTTGCTTTACATATGAGATTTCTCAATACCTAGTATGACAAAATTTTTGATCAGTTCAGGGGTACAAGTTTAGTGATGAGATTTTCTAACTCTATAATTTATGTTTTAAAATTATTAAATGATTGTTTAGTTCTATTTTTCTCAAGGTTAATTTCCTATAAACCCTTCCACTCACGGGGCTTTCTAACTCACTCTTTTCTTCCTAAATTTTTACCAAGTAACGCTTGAGTTCTCTGCGAGCAGATCAGAACCGACCTTTGCCACTAGTCTTCTTGTACTAGTTTATTTTGTATGTACATATGTTATAGTGACATTGTCCATGCATTTAGGGTGACTAGCATGTTTTGGGATTGTACAAAGCTCTTTAAGTTGCTTGTTTCATATGGACTTGAATTGGCAATTTTGACAGAATATGCATACATATGTATGATACTCATGATCATGTGTTCAAGAGAATATACTTGAGTCTCAAAATTTTTAGATCAGATCATGTCAGACTAACAATAGATTCTAAGGTTTACTTCGGATCAATTGCCGACATGACACATCCTAGGTTAAAAAGGGTAATTTGGAGCGGGTCGTGTCACACTGAATATCAAACGACACCGGAGAGAACTCAATTGCGATTGAATCAGGTGAAAATATGCAAAGTAGAAGTAATAAGTTTCACTCGATGTTTGATGAAGTGAACAAAGAATAATTATATCCCAGATGTTATAAATTTTCGTCATTAACTTTTTTCGTTAAGTTAATGCATATCAGGGTACTAAATCATTGGACCAATAAGTCATTTGACATGTATTGCAATTACTAAAAGAAGTTCTTCTAGATGGTGCTAAACTTCCAGAATCATATTATGGTGCAAAAAAAGTATTCTGTGACTTGGGTTTAGGCTATGAATACATACATGCTTGTAAGAATGACTGCATATTATTTTAGAACGAAAATGAGAAAGTAGAGTTTTGTCAACAGTGTAAGGAATCTTGATGTAGACTAGATGATAAGAAAGGAAAAAAAGTTTGACACAAAATTTTGAGATCTTTTCCATTAAACCCAAGATTGCAGAGATTTATTTCAATCAAAATATATGGCTAGTGATATGAGATAGCATAAAGAAAAGAGAATGAACATAGAAGGTATTTTAAGACATCCAGTAGATGCTGCAGCGTGGAAAGATTTTGACAAACATTTTGCTTGGTTTGCTGAAGGCCTAAAAAATGTAAGATTAGTAGTGGCTACTAATGGATTCAATCCATTCGACAATATGAAAGAATTGAATTCCCAGCGGAAGCGGTTGAACGCTTAATGCATTCAAGATGAATTTGGGAGGAAGCATGCATTTGGAAAACAAAAATACAGAGAGGAAGAATT
>JAOANK020430772.1:0-13361 GCA_026257165.2 Telfairia occidentalis | reverse complement strand
GCTAGATTACAACATTTATGCTCAAAGGATCATCAAAAAGGGTAATTAAGACTCAATTATGCTCTTAAATGACATTCATTTAACTCTTATTCTAAGAGTTAACACCTAGCAACGAAATCCATGGAAATGTGTTCCCATTTCCATTCGAGCACACTCAGGGGTTGCAACAGTCCTACTAGTCTTTGCCTTGGTGCCTTCACCTGTTGGCACAATAGACACCTCCTGACGAATTCTGGCACATGCCTCTTCATGTTATTCCACCAGTAATGCTGCTTCAGGTCCTGATACATCTTTGTACTACCAGGATGTATCGAGAATGAAGAATTATGAGCCTCTGCCAATAACTCGCTTCTGAGAGTAACCTCTTGTGGTACACACAAACGTCATTTGAAAAGTAATCCAAAGTCCGAAGACATTGAGAACTCTTCTGCCTGAATTGACCTTACTTTACCAAACTTTTCAATTAGGTCAGGATCCTCCTATTGAGCATTAATAATCCTCGACCTTAAACTGGGCGTCACAGTCATCTGGGCCATAATTGAGGTAACCTCACTCACTGAAACTGATATCTCTACGCGCTCAAGGTCTTTACATATCTGTGGCATTACTGTAATAAGAGATGATGTATGCATTGCCTTCCTGCTTAGAGCATTAGCCACCACGTTAGCTTTACCCGGATGGTACTGGATCTCACAGTCATAATCTTTTACCAACTCTAACCATCCATGCTGCCTCATGTTAAGATCCTTCTGCGTGAAGAAGTACTTCAAACTTTTGTGGTCAGTAATGATATGTATTCTTTCACCGTATAAGTAATGCCTCCAAATCTTCAGAGCAAAAACCCCAACAGCCAATTCAAGATCGTGCGTAGGATAGTTACGTTCGTAATTCTTCAGCTGTCGCGAAGCATAAGTTATCACCTTGCCTCACTGCATCAAAACACAACAAAGCCCCATCTTGGACGCATCACTGTAAATCACAAAATCCTTTGTTCCTTCAAGCACTGTTAGCACCGGTGCGGTGACTAAGCTCTCCTTGAGTTTCTAGAAACTCGATTCACAGTCATCACTCCATACAAATCTATTCCCCTTTTGAGTCAACTGGATCAAAGGAGTGGCAATACTAGAGAAATTCTACATGAACCGGCGATAATAACCAGCCAGCCCTAGAAAGCTACGCACCTCTTTAACTGTAGTCGCGCAAGGCCACTTGGTCACTGCTTCTATCTAGTTGGATCTACCGACACTCCATCCTTTAACACAACGTGTCCTAAGAAAGACACCTATTGAAGCCAAAATTCACACTTGGAGAACTTGGCATACAACCTATGAGTTCGTAGTGTAGTTAAGACTTTCCTAAGATGTTCTTTACACTTGGAGAACCTGCCTCTGTCTTAGAGTACACCAAAATATCATCGATGAATACAATGACAAAGGTATCCAAGAATTTCTTGAATACACGATTCATTAATTTCATAAACACTGCTGGCGCGTTGGTTAGGCCAAAATGCATGACAATGAATTCATAGTGTCCATACCTAGACCTGAACGCCGTCTTTGGAATATCTTCCTGCTTGATCCTCAACTTGTGATATCCCGACCTCAAGTTGATCTTGGAGAAAACTGTTGCCCCTTGAAACTGATCAAACAAGTCGTCTATTCGAGGCAAATGATACTTGTTTCTCACTGTCACTTTATTCAGCTCTCGGCAGTCAATGCACAGCCTCATCGAACCGTCCTTCTTCTTCACGACCAGAACTGGTGCGCCCCATGGAGATACACTAGGACGTATAAATCCCTTATCCAAAAGCTCTTGGATCTGAGTCTTGAGTTCTTTCAACTCTGCTGAGGCCATCCTGTATGGAGCCTTGGAGATATGCGTCGTCCCTGGTACCAATTCAATTTTGAAGTCTACCTGACGAGCTGGTGGTTCATCTGGAAACACGTCTATAAATTCCTTCACGACAGATATTGAGGTCACTGAAACCTCAGCACTGCTAGTGTCCTCTATATTAATCAATCAGCAATGCGCATCGTGGTCCACCATCCTTCTTGCCTTCAGCACCGAGATTAATTTGAGAGCTTTCCTAGGTTGATACCCTTGAAACTTGAAGCTCGCCTCACTAGAAGGGTTAAAAACTACCTCTTTCTTGAAACAGTTGATGATGTCGTGGTTTGTAGACCACCAATCAATCCCAAGTATTACATCAAAATCAAACATGTCTAGGACCATTCGTGTCACATCTAAAGTTTTACAAGCTTTTACAAACTCTCTAGCTAATAGAATCACTCCTCCAGGAGTGGAAACTGACATTACATGATCTAATGGTTCTAAGTCTAACCTCATCTTATTTACAAATGATTTAGAGATAAACGAAAGAGTAGAACCAGAATCAAATAGTACAAATGCATAATGATCTGATACGAGTAAGGTACTTGTCACCGTATTAGACTTTGCCGCCTGTTGTTGAGTGGTTGCAAACACATTACCCTTCTGCATGTCAGCTTGGCTCGAGGTTCCAGCTAATCCTAAACTAGTGGTATCATTCCTCGGACAGTTCGCAGCAATGTGTCCCTCTTTGTTGCACCTGAAGCATACTCTCGTCCCAACCATACAACGACCATGGTACTTCTTGCCACAACTCCTGCACAGTGGCTTGGTTGGACTAAGGTTCAACTGTCTATTCCCCTGTTGTCCTTGACCTGAGTTTTGATTCATCCGGGTGGGATAACGATGTGGCTGTGAAGTAGACCAACTATATTCAAACTTCCTCTTTTGTTCTGTAGGGGCATTCGATACTATCGGACTTGGGGTCACCCTTGTCGGTCAGTAGTTGATCAGGGAAGCGACCCTCAGAGCTGCCGCGTACTCAGTTGGACTGCGGAGCCTTGGATTGTGTCCTTTAGGCCCATGATAAACATTTCCATCTTCTTAGCCTCTATATCTACTAACTCAGGAGCAAACTTCATCAACCTCGTGAATTCACAATCATACTCTTCTATAGTGCAAACTCTTTTCTTCAGGTTGAGGAACTCCATCTGCTTCCTATACCTTTCAATGGCGGGATAATATTGACCGAAGAAGGCTTGCTTGAACTGTAACTAGGTGACTGTACCTTCTTGTACACCAATCGAACGTCCTGCGGACTCCCACCATTAGAGCGCATCCCTCCTTAACATGAATGCTGCGCACTGAACCTTCTGGTCGTCTGGGCAGTTCGTATATCCAAATATGGTTTCCATTCAGGATAACCACGACTCAGCAATCGTAGGATTCACAGACGCTCCATCAAACATTTTGGGTCGTACTTCTTGAAGTCTTTCAGATATTGGGCCCGAATCGATGTACCTCTTCGTTCTGGTAGTACTCTATCAACTGCATTGCCCACTGCCGTATTCTCCAAGGTTTGTAGTGTGTCCAGCAACATTGATGCCACTGTCTGCTGGGATTGTGTCGCCTGCTAAGCAGCGGCCTGCACCTAGGGTGGATTTTCTGGTTGAGCCTCAGTTGGAGCAGCTTGCTGCTCTTGATGCAGATCTTCTAGCTGGACCTTAGGTGTTCCTTGGGGTTCAGCAGGAGCCGTTGGCTGAGGGACCGTCTAGCCGCTTCCTCTACTGCATCCACGACCACGCCTCCCAACTCCACATCCTCGAGGTGGCATTTTCTAATTACTAACTTAAGTCAGCTATCTATCCATAATCATACACGATTCACAATAACAGTATAACATATCACGTGTTTAATAGAAATCATTTTAACTATCAGGTAAATAATGTTACTATTAGGTAAATAGTGTTACTACCAGATGAATAATGTTACCACCAGGTAAATAATGTTACTACAACATGCTTAGCCAATTAACTTTTCATTAACAAATAATGTACCTAGTGGTGACGAGGTGGTTACGACTTAGCTATGGAGATTTATCTATGACACCCTTATGCTTACGATGTAAGCAGCATACAGAATCCCAACTGGGCTCTGATACCAACTGTAACGCCCCAGGCCCAGGATTAGAAATCCGGATTCGGCACCTACTAAACCCGGCATTCCCCTGCGACCTGGCCACACTACCTACTTAACTTGAGCTGCTTGTGAGAATGAAGACTGCCCCCACAGACCAACACAGGTCCTTCCAGCATAATTTGTCCCCACTCACATACTTCCTAGGTAAATTTTTTCAAAGGTTACCAAACATAAGATTGCTCCAAGTCAAGCACGCTTAACTTTGGAGTTCTTTTGATTGAACCACCGAAAAGGGAGGTGCACCTTGTTGGTATAGGTAGTCACTATCATATCTTTTAAGCATTTCTTAACCATGCTTTCATAGTCTCAAGATCTCTCTCATTCGGATGCAGCGTCGGTTCATTCATGTACCCCTCCTTTACCAGGTGTTACATGCCCACCAGCTTCCGCTTGATTTGTCCCCGAACCACGTCCTACTGGGAGAGGTCCTGCTCTGATACTAACTGTAACGCCCCGAGTTAACTTAACCTTTGGATCAATACTACATGCATACACGAATGATTAAAGACTAAATTTTAAAAGTAAATTCAAATACAGAGTAAAAGTAAATTTTATGGAATGACCAGTAATTTCATGTCCTTAGAATCTAGTTTCATTTTCTATGCGTCATTTGAAGTTGTAGGGATCCCCACCTTTTAAAATCCATGAAATCATAGTTTTTTTTCTCAAACTCTGTATTTGAAATTACTTTTAAAATTTAGTCTTTAATCATTCGTGTATGCATGTAGTATCGATCCTAAGGTTAAGTTAACTAGGGTCGTTAGAGCGGGACCTCTCCCAGTAGGATGTAGTTCGGGGACAAACGAAGCAAACTTGGTGGGCATGTAACACCCGATAAAGGAGGGGTACATGAACGAACCAACACTACATTCGAATGAGAGGGATCCTGAGACTATGAAAGCATGGTTAAGAAAGGCTTAAAAGATATGATAGTGACTACCTATACCAACAAGGTGCACTTTCCTTTTCGGTAGCTCAATCAAAATAACTCCAAAGTTAAGTGTGTTTTACTTGGAGCAATCTTATGTTTGGTGACTTCGTACGAAATTTACCTAGGAAGCATGTGAGTGAGGACAAAGCATGCTGGAAGGACCTGTGTTGGTCTGTGGGGGCAGTCTTCCCTCTCGCAAGCAGCTCAAGTCAAGTAGGTAGCGTGGCCAAGTCGTAGGGGAATGCCGGGGCTAGTAGGTGACTAATCCGGATTCCAAATCCTGGGCCTAGGGAGTTACATTTTACATATGTACACTTTGTATTCTTCATATACATTAGAGCAATTCTACTATACATTCATATAAATTTTGGAAGAGGAATGAACATATGGTGTATTCATTATATAAGAAGTGGGACATATAAATATTGATGTTGAAAGTTCAAACCTTTGCATGGTGAGTGACAATAATTGTTAAAGAGTGCAAATGAAAATGCCTAACAATGGAGTACAAAATGCACCTAGTAAATAAACAAAAAAACAAAAAGAATATGAATGCATAAATCACAATTTATGAACAAGCTATTCACATAAATTCCTTAATATATCTATTTCTTCAAATATACAGTGTAATTTCAACTATTTTGATTCCTAGTCTGCATTATACAAAATTCATACTATGAATATGAATATCGTAACGACCCGAGTTAACTTAACCTTAGGATCGCTACTACATGCATGTTTTTAAAATTTAAAAGAAGTTCTCAAGAAATCTTGTAATTGGGATCCCAAGAAACGCAGTAAAACAAGAAGTAACTAACAGGTAAACATTTAATACAATTTTCAAATACATGAACCCTAAGACTAATGCATAAATAAAACAACTATGACCATGGCACATAAGAACCATTCCTCTTCATCCACCATGACCGTTATTGTCGTTTCCTGAAAAAAAAAAATTAAACATAAAAGGTTGAATATTTTAACAAATACCCAATAAGTAACTCCACCTACGGAGTTAGACCACATACACACACAATCATGCAAACTCAACATGTAGTCTTTTGGGACCTATCATTCAATGGTTGACAGTATACTGTAATTATCATGCTAGGTAAACAACCATCTGTATCCCACCATGGTGTCATCTCACTTTGGATACGAATGTTGGGCCCTAGATTTAATTGGGGGAAGTCGACTGCCACTGATGCTAGATGACACTCATTCAGCACAGCCGAATTCCTACCCAACACTGACTCTTTGGGCGTGGGAGGCAGTTGTCACCCTCATATAAAATATGGTTCATGGTTCTATGGTTCATGCAGGGTCCCACATACATACGATATGAATCTTAACATCTACATCATTCATGTCCTATCAAAACAAACATCGTCACATCACAATTTAGCAAACAATTTCCAAGCATGCTTATATACATAGTAGGATATCACCTAAGCATATCAAAATCATACATGTCACATCACATATCATGGTTTGCTAATTCATACATGGCCCATTCTTCTATTTACAAACTACTCTACACACATGCATATAGACATTCATTACATACATCATCCAACCTAAGCACTTATGGGTCCGTAAGTGAAGCCACTTACCTCAAGCGAATCCTATATGCTCCCCTAAAAAATTGGTCAAAGCACACTTGATCAACCTAAGGTCAAAGATGAAATTACTTAGAAATTTATCTTAAAACTACTTTTTAACGACTTTTGAGGTTACATATAGGACAACACACCAAGGAGAGCTTACTGTTTAGAACAACCAAGCACACGCGCCTCCACACGCCGCCACACACGCTGCCAAATTTCAAAACACGCGCCCTCAAACCTGAAACTTCAGGTCACTACGGTTTCAACGCAACCAACCACGCTCCAAACAGAGCTCACACGCGCCCACACGCACTGCCTAAAATTGGCGCATGTGGCTCACGCGCTGCCTACGTACAACGATTCCTTCCAGCGCGTGAGAGCACACCTCTGCTCCAATCGACGTCCCGTTTTCACCAATTTGTAGATCTGGTCCTTAGGGTCCTTTTCCACCTTCGTTGCACTCAAAATCAACTTTTTTTGGCCAGAAAATGAGGAATAACAAGATTAATGGCCATACCAAACAAAACCAGAAAAAAAAACGTACAACCAATGACCTTACCTTCCAGATTTGAGATTCCACACTGACCTTAGCCGCCCACTACCAGAAACGAGAAAATTAACTTGATTTGTGAAAGAAAACAACTAGAAACGACTCCCAAAACATGATAACACCTACCAAAACTTTTTACTGGCGATCACAAGCACACCAACCAAATCTGGACCGGCTGTGTTCTAGAGAGGATGCCGCTAGAAAAGTGTGACCAAAGGGAAAAAATCGAGAGGGAGAGGGAGAGGAAAAATTGAGAATAGGAAAGGGAGAAGAAAAAGAATCGACTTTCCCCTTTTTTCTTCTTTCTTTTGGCAGAATAAAAGTGAAGGGGCTAGGGTCTATCTTATTCTTATAAAGACTTGGAACCCTAACCCTAACCTCCTTTTGGCTTAATTACAAAAATGCCACTAAGCCAAATAATTATTCTCATTTCCTTCTTTTTTTTAAAACAAAAAAAAATCATCAAAACAAAAATATCTAATACTCCAATAAATTGGCTTAATTTATTTCTCCCATAATCAATAAATAAAACAAAAATTCCAAATTACATAAGGAAAATGTCTTCATCACCACCTATACTAAAATTAAAATAATTTTACGGGGTGTTGCATTACTCCTACCTTAAGAACTTTCATCCTTGAAAGTTGTTAATCCCACATGACCCGTCATCTCATTCCCATCTATGGATTATCCTAGTTCGAGTTTGTGGCTTGACTCGAACTACCTATAGTACTCTTGGGACAACTCACAGTTATGTGACCTTCTTGATGGCACCTGAAACACACCTTACTGTCGGCCACACAACGACCTCAGTGCCTATTCCTACAGCTTGTGCACACTAGTTTCTTTTTCCCTTGGTTGGACTCCTCCTGTTTGTTGGGCTGCTGAACGTGAGAAACAGTCTGCTCAAGTTTTCTTTTCTACCCGAAGGTAGTTTTAAGTGTTGAAGGAGCTTGGGACCTGCTGGCTGGTCGAAAATCAATCAAGGAAGTCATACACAGTGCTGAAGCATAGTCTGGTGGACAATGTATTGCCACGTATCCTTGGATCCTGTCCCTAAGTCCCATAATAAATGCTTTACTTTCTTTGCTTCGGTGTTTACAAGCTCAGGAGCGAACCTCATAAACCTAGTAAATTCTCGATCATACTCTTCTACTGCGTGATTACCTTGCTTTAGGTTAAGGAACTCTGCTTGCTTCCTATACCTCTCAATAGCAGGGTAGTACTGACGAAAAAAAAAACTTCCTTAAGTTGTAGCCAAGTCTCTGGACCTTCTCTGACATCTATCAAACGTTCTGCAAACTCCCACCCTAAGAGAGCATCGCTCCTCAGTATGAATGTTGCGCAATGAACCTTCTGGTCGTCCGGGCAGTCCATATATCGAAATATGCTTTCCATCAAGGATAATCATGACTCAGCAACCATGGGGTCTACGGACACTCCATCGAAGATTTCAGGGTCATACTTCATGAAGTCCTTCAGGTACCGGGCTCGAATTGACGCTCTACTGCATCCTGGAGGTACTCGATCAACAACATTAACCACTGTCATGTCCACCAAGGTCTGTAACTTATTCAACAACATTGATGCCACCGCCGGATGAGGTTGTGCCACCTGACGAGCAACGGCTGCACCTGAGGTGGATTTCCTGGCTGAGCCTCAGGTTGAGCAACAGGTTACTCTTCATGTAACTCTACTGGCTGGACCTCAGGATGCTCTTAGGGTTCAGGAAGAGTCGTTGGCTGAGAAGCTACCCGACCCCTTCCTCTGCCACGACCACGACCCACACCTACCACCTTCACGTCCTCGAGGTGGCATTTTCTAAATACAACTTAAATTAGCTAACTAACTCACACATTCCACTATGCTCATTGACAGAATACTACACTATAACATGGTTAAATACAACACGTAAAATTGCACATGTCAAAATTCACATCAACATGTCCATCCAATTAAAAAAAAAAGCAATTAATTTTATCTTACTGGAATAACGTACCTAGTAGTGACGAGTGGTTACCATTTGGCCATGGCGACTACTTAAGACTTAGCTATGCTTACGATATAAGTAGTTTACAGAATCCCAAATTAGGCTTTAATACCAATTGTAAGAACCCGAGTTAACTTAACCTTAGGATCACTACTACATGCATGCTTTTAAAACTTAAAAGAAGTTTTCAACAAATCTCGTAATTGGGATCCCAAGAAACGTAGTAAAACAAGAAGTAACTAACATGTAAACATTTAATACAATTTGAAGTTTTCAAATACATGAACACTAAGACTAATGCATAAATAAAACAACTATGACCATGACACATAAGAACCCTTCTTCATCATCCACCACGACCATTATTGTCGTTTCCTAAAAAAAATAAACATAAAAGGTTAAATATTTTAACAAATACCCAGTAAGTAACTTCACCTACAGAGTTAGCCACATACACACACAATCATGCAAACTCAACATGTAGTCTTTTGGGACCTATCATTCAATGGTTGACAGTATACTGTATTTATCATGCTGGTTGAACAACCACCTATATCCCACCATGGTGTGATCGCATTTTGGATACGAATGTTGGGCCCTAGATTTAATTAGGGGAAGTCGACTACAACTGATGCTAGATGACACCCATTCAACATAGCTAAATTTCGATCCAACACCGACCCTTTGGGCGTGGGAGGCAGTTGTCACCCTCATATAAAACCTGTTTCATGGTTCTATGGTTCAGACAAGGTCCCACATACATACGACATGAAATCTTAACATCTATATCATGCATGTCGTATCAAAACAAACATCGCCCTATCATAATTAAGCAAACAATTCCCAAGCATGCTTATATACATAGTAGGATATCACCTAAGCAAATCAAAATCATACATGTAACATCACATATCATGGTTTGCTAATTCATTCATGGCATATCCTTCTATCTACAAACTACCAAGCACACATGCATATATGACATTCATTAATACATCATCCAACCTAAGCCTCTATGGGTCCGTAAGTGAAGCAGTTACCTCAAGCAAATCCTATACGCTCCCCTAAAGAACCGATCAAAGCACACTTGGTCAATCTAAGGTCAAACATGAAATTTACTTAGACATTTATCTTGAAACTACTTTTTAATGACTTTCGAGGCTACATATAAGAACAACACACTAAAGGGAGCTTACTGTTTAGAACAACCAAGCACACACGCCACTGCACGTGCCTCCACGCATTGCCACACATCGCCCCACTGCCACGAGCAGTCAAATTTCGAAACACGAGACCTCAAACTTGAAACTTCAGGTAACTACGGTTCCAACGCCACCGACCACGCTCCAAACAGAGCTCACACACGCCCACACACGCTACCTAAAATTGGCACGTGTGGCTCACGCGCCGCCTGCGTACAACAACTTCTTCCGACTCGTGAGGGCACATCAATGCTCTGATCGACATCCTATTTTTTACCAATGTGTAGATCTGGTCCGTAGAGTCCTTTTCCACCTTTCGTTACACTAAAAAATCAACTTTTTTGGCCAAAAAAGGAGGAGAATCAGGATTAATAGCCATACAGAACAAAACAGGAAAACAATTGTACAACCAACGACCTTACCTTCTAGAACTAAGGTTTCACACTGACCTTAGCCGCCCACTGTTAGAAACGAGAAAATTCACTTGGTTTGTGAAAGAAAACAATTAGAAACGACTCCCAAAACATGAGAACACTTACCAAAACTTTTTACCAACGATCCCAAGCACACCAACCAAATCTGAACAGACTTTGTTCTGGAGAAGATGCTATTGGAAAAGTGTGGCAAAAGGAAAGAAAATCGAGAGGGAGAGGGAGAGGAAAAAGAATAGGCTTTTCCTTTTTTTTTCCTTCTTTCGTTTGGCAAAATAAAAGTAAAGGGGCTAGGGTCTATCTTATTCTTATAAAGAATACACTTGAAACCCTAACCCTAACCTCCTTTTGGCTTAATTACAAAAATGACACTAAGCCAAATAATTATTCTTATTTCCTTTTTTTTGTTTTTTTTAAAACAAAATCCTCAAAACAAACTATTTCTCCCATAATCAATAAAGAAAACAAAAATTCCAAATTACATAAGGAAAATGTCTTCATCACCACCTATACTAAATTTAAAATAATTTTACAGGGTGTTACAAATATTCTCGCAATGTTAAATCAGATTCTACTAAGAAAAGAAAAATCAAACCCCTTAATAAAGTAGAAAAATGTGAACCTCAACCCATGGATGAATAATATCACACAAACAAACTAGAAACTTACTAAAACCAAAAAAATAAGGGTATACACTCAAAAAAAACTTACCAAAATCGAGAGGTAGATTAACAATGGAAGATGAACAATATATGAATTATTGAAGATGGAGCAATGACTTCTAGAACGAGGATGAATAGAGGATGAACTATAATTCTTCACACAAGCATTTGAGGTTTGAACAATTTTACCTAGAATGGAAGATTTTCAAACTGTAGATGATTTTTTTTCTTCGCAGAAAAAGTAGCTGTTTTTTCGCATGAAGATTTTAGCAAAAAATTTCGAAAAAAAGTTCAACAAAAAAAAAGTGGAGATTTTGAAAGGAGATAAGATTTTAGTAAAACAAATTTGGAGACAATTCATAAAAATTAGCTAGTAGACTTTTATTAAATCTTCTACAGTTATCACTTTCATCTTCAATGACAGTGATTGCATATTTGAGAAGCTCGATAAATTTCCTCTAATATTCAACAGCAGTCATCCTTCCTTGCTCCAAAGTTAGGTATTCCCTTCTTTTTCCATCTCTATACGATTGTGAATAATATTCTTCAGTAAAAGCTTTCTTGAAATTTCTCCAGGTCATTATCTTAGAGCCTGTCTGCCTACTCGCAACACACTTCCACCAGTCTTGTGTTGATGCTTGAAGAAAGAAAGTTGTAAGTCTCACTCTCTTATCATCTTGGTATTCCATAACTTCCAGGCATGCTTCCATATCTTACAACCAAAGTTCAGCTTCGGCTAGATCAGCTGTTCCAATAATTGGCTTCGCACCTAAAGCTTTCAGCCGCTCAATTTTGAAATTTTTTTGCAGGGTCATTTTCGAATAGTTGCATCCCATCAGCTACACTATGTGCCATTGTAGGCATCAGATGTACTTCTTCATCACTTATATTTCCTTGATGTACTATTTGTTGGTGGCCAGTCCCACCAATTTCTTCTTCTTCTTCCATAATGTTTTGTCTGCCATTAGTATTTGGAGCTTCAAAGTCTTGTAGTCTACAGGTTCTACCACCACGTGGCATGACTACCTACAATGCAATGCATATCACACAATTACTATATGAACTTTAATGCATCTACTACTCATATTATGCAGGATCTTCGCTCTGATACCAAACTGTCACGACCTGCCCCAAATCCTACTAATTCTAGGACGAGTAGTGACTACAGTAGACCCGACCTAAATTTGAAGCCCATTGCCTAAAACTGATTTGATTTTAAATAAAAACTTTAATTAAAAGCAGCCATAATTACAACTAAAATATAAACTTAGTTTCAAGCAAGAAGTTTCTCACAAAATCCAAATAAATCCTATATGTACATACAAAATCAGATGCAACTTCTAAAAAATCAGGGGTGGCACATACTGGTCAACTACATTCCTTTGAAACTCAAGGACTATCTGGTAGAAAAAGAAAGGATAAAGGGTGAGCTAAAACACTCAATGAATTGTAGTTTGATAATAAAATAATCTTATAAAACTAATCTTCTGAACAACGAGAGTTTTAAGCTCTATAAACATTTTTTAAACGAAAGCAACTATAACTCAGGATAAAATTGCAATCAATTGTTGCATAAACGTAAGTTAGGAAAACTCATTACCAAATATGTACCCAACTCTAGTCATATTGACGTAGAGTAATCTCTAGTCATACAATGTATCGAGTAATCTCAGACACAAAGCAAAGCAATCTCTAGTCATACAATGTATCGAGTAATCTCAGACACAAAGCAGAGCAATCGTTAGTCATACTAAGGATCGAGTAATCTCAGATACAAAGTAGAAGAATCTCTAGTCATACGCGCGCACAACTAATTTGGTCTTATAGACCTCTCTCTATCTCTGTATACTATAGAAACACATTCATATGGGTAATCATATGGGTACAACGATCTAGTGGTTTAAAAACCACATTTGCATAAAATTCATAAATTTATCAATATTCTAAAATCATTCTGAATCA
>JAOANK020430673.1:0-13362 GCA_026257165.2 Telfairia occidentalis | reverse complement strand
TCACATACTTACCGATTTTGTTACTCTGGAATTGCCAAACATAATATCCCATTCTTTAGAAATGAAAAAACGATCCAGTGATTGCACAAGCTTAGGGCGTCCTCTTAACTAGGTAAATTCAGTGTTTTTGAGGCGAGGCCCTGCGCACGCGTGAGGAGAGAGGCGACGCGACCTGGGCCTCGTGTGCCTCGAAAAAACACCATGCGAGCGCCTTCAATCAGACGCTCGCCTTGGTGCACCTCGGCCTCACCTTGCGTCGCCTTCGCTTGATGCAAGGCCAGCGCCTCAGTGATGTTATTTTTTTAAAGTTAAATAAATGAAAAGTAAAGAAAACCCTAAACATTTCATTTTTCCCAAACCTAAAAAAAGAGAACTCCTTGCTGCCGCTCCTCTCCGCCATCACTTGCCATCCTCCAGTCTCCTCTTCCGCAGCGTCGTCGCCATCTACCGCTGCCTTCTGCCATTCATCGCTCACCGCCACAAGGTCTTCTCTTCATCCTCTTTTCCACGCGAATCGTGGGTTTCTTCTCTTTTTTAAAAAAAAAAAAATTGGTTAGTACTCAGTACTCTATAGGCAAGCAGTAGGTCTTTTTATTATTATTTTGTTTTATTATTTCTTTTTAATTATTTAGTTCTTTAAAATTAAAATTAAAAAATTTAATTTTAATTTATTGTACTGTTTTAGTGTTTATTATTTAAATTCTGTTTTTTGTTTTATTATTTAAACTCTATTCAATTATAGTTTATTTTTTACTTTTTATATTTTAACTTTTTTTTTATTTTAATTGTTCTATGTTACAATTTAATTTTTTTTAATTTTAATTGTTTTTTTTATATTTAATTTTTAAAAAAAAAAAGTTATTTAGTTTGATTTTCATTTGAGTTTATTTTAATTCTTAATTCCTTTATAGTTTGGTTTTTTTTAATCTTCCATTTAAATTAATATAATAGGATAATAGGATGGGAGAATCCAAGTCAAAACGTAACAATCCCAATTGGAAGTATGTAATTGTGGAAAATCCGAAGGACACAAATACAACGTCCACGAATTGGAATTGGACCTTGAAGATCATGAAGAAAATATGAAGAAATACAACTAGACCAAACCTTGGATTTAGATGCAGAGAATAACGATGATGATTCTGGGTTTTGAAGTAATATTTTTTCATAAATAATGACTAATAGAACACTATGAACTTATCATTATATGTTTTTAACATTTTGATGTATTTCGTACTTAGAATTTTGATATTTATCATATTTAAAGGTTTGACATTTCATGGCTATATATATAATTATATTTTTTTTTTCATTTATTTATTAAATTGCACCTTGCTTCACTCAGGCCTTGCCTTTTTATTGTCTCTTGCCTTCAGGCGATGAAAGGGTTTGTCGCCTTGAGGTGCGCCTTGCGCTTTGAAAACACTAGATAAATCTTCCATTTGGGATTGGAACTTCCAGTAAATGAAGATCATCAATAAGTTTGTTGAATTGCTTCATACTTTTAGTAGACTTAGATCTTGAAGAAGTCTCAGACTCCCGTCTAACAACATTAAAATCACCCGCTATACACCAAGGCTCATCACAATAGGCATAGATTGAACGGATTTCCTGCCAAAAGGATCTTCTTTCACTGTAACTGGGTAGAGCCATACACATTCGAAATCCAAACAAGCTTGTTGTCAAGATGAGAAACTAAAATAGACAAAGAAAAGCCTTCTGAAGAATTTCCAGAACATTCACCTTCAATTCATCCCAAAGAATAACCAACCCTCCAGAGGCTCCCCATGACTCCAATTCAACCCAACCAATGTCTCAAACACTCCAAAGTGACTTAACAATTTTACCATCAATTGAATGTAATTTAGTTTCTTGAAAAAAAACAATATCAGGGTTCTGTTTTTTTAATAATGTACCTTTTTTTATAACCAAGGCCACGCACATTCCAAGACACAATCTTCATCATGGAAAGAAGTAATCCCTCACGTAGAAAATGGAATCAAAGAGATTCCAACCTCTTTAAAGAAAGAAACAGGGGAATTACCTTTGTAAACATCAGGGGAAGGCAGAGGCAAATACTTAGAAATAGGAAAAGAGCCATTCAATTGCAAAGAAGAAGGTTCTTTAAACAGGGCATTTAATTCTTCCGACATAGATTTAACTTCCATAGGGTTGCCCATAAAATTCGAAACATGATTACCAAAAGCAGAGTCTTCACTAGACAAGCTCACATTAAGGACTGATTCTTCATCCGAGATTTCCCTTGAAGGAGAGACCAGAGCATACTCATCACTCAAGGAGCAGAGGACACGCTCTAATGAAGAACAAGTAATTGATTGTTTGGAAAAATCAGCAACCGGAGGAGGATTGACATTATGCATAAGGGTTGCATTAAAAGCTCCAATCAAATTACTTAGGGGCCCACTCAAACATTATTTATAATCAAAGGGGATAATATAAAATTCTTCCTTTTTCTACTATAAAAATATGGTAATGCTATAATACTATACTCCTTGAACTATCCAATAATCACAGCTTGAGAAAAACCTTCCATTTGTTGCCCAACAAAGGAGAAAGGTAAAGGAATATCTTGACTCTGATCCTTTAATGCTAAAGCGTCTGAATAAGTACCAGAGGGTTCCATGAGTAAATGAATATTACAGTCATTTACCCCACCATTAAGAGGAGAGATACTATTCACGTGGGCAGCCACAAGATTATCATGAAAGCGCTCATTAATACCATTCTTGGACATTTCAACATGCAAATCATAATTCCTGCTTTCATCATTATTTAAAAAAGGCTAGTCGTAGCAATTAAATGAATCTTTTCATTTTCCCCAACGCCATCCAAACCAGCATCTTCAATAACCAACGCTTCAAGTGCTGCAGCATTATTCTCATTACTATCATTATTCAAAAGTAAAGAGAAAGTATCTGCATATTGAGCCCTTCATCTTCCATAGACTCTTCACTCCCTATAAGAGTTTGTATACCTAGAACATTTCCTTTTCATTATATCAACTAGAAGTTGTTTCTTGTTTAAAAAAAATATGGAAGAGTTCTTAACGAAATGGGAAAATAGAAAAAACGTGGGAAATTTTCATTTGAAATTGGAAAAGTAGGATGAGAAGTATAGCAAGCAGAAATTCGTGGTTGGCTAGGGTAGATGGATCAAAATTCTCATCTTACCTTTGCAATACTGGTCAAGAAGCTGCTTTGAAGCAAGGGTTTCTTCTAAAACCTTTAACAGATTGGATTGTATTTCGCCTCTCTGTATTCTTGATTGCCAATCTTTCTACATAATGTTTTCCGTCTTACTTTTTTTGGGAGGATTTTTCCTTCGTTTGTAGAGTCTTCATAATAATTTTTTTGAGTTCAACAACATGTTGAGATAGGGATTTCAACTACTAACCTTCTGATCGAAGTTATGCCTTAACCAATTAAATTATGTTCAGGTTGGCTAGAGTCCTCATTATGATTATAATATATACTTTTGCTTTCCAATAAAACCATAGTAAAATAAAATCATAAATTTGAGATTTAACCATGGACAGCATAGTTAAAGATCATAGCAAAAACAAGACAGCAATTAAGAAAACAACAACTACCTACTAAACTTTAAAACAAATTATGCCCGCTAACCAAACATAATAACTAAGGAAGTAAAGACCAGATGTAATGTGAATTGAAAACGATACGAGAGGAAAACAAGGATAACAGGTAAAACTTACCAGGTCACCAATCATATCCAGGAACTTGACGTGAAAATTTCTAATGGATATTTGGATGTTGTCAAGAATCTAATAAGAAAGGAGTTCAAATTATTATTATGAAAGTAAATATATATATAGACAAGACCTACACATGAAAATAAATGAATAATAAATCTGACAAACCAAAGATCTACAAGTCCACAGAAAGAAAGAGAGAATATTTCTTCCTTTTTTTAACTTTATTTTTCATTGAATTGATGAAAAGAAAGAAAGGCGAGAACCATCCTCCTTGCTGAGAGGTTCTCAATGGAAATGAGTAACTGCCGCATTGGTGAGAGACTTTTCTGCATATGGATTGAAAAGAATGTTGTTTTTATTGAAGACAACGTTAGAAAGGCTCTATTACCCCTCCAGCTCTCCCAATTTTCATGGTTTAAAGAGTCTTTGAAAGGAATAATTCATCATCCGGCTCATTCAAGATTCTTCAAACGAGTTAGAGATGATTTTGGAGAGCATCACAACTGGACTTTCTTCTCCAAGTCAGGCTGGTTTGTGGAATGCATTGTGTGGCCTCGTTCTTGAGGACGAAAAAGCATTATCATTCCAGCCTTTTATAATACATCACGATGGTTTTCTACCTAGAATTTGCTAAGGGATTTTCGCACCAAGAAGCTTGGCCTGCAAGGGACTTGGGATGCCCCTTTGTCTGGTCTCAGGCCGCCTTTGGATAAGGAAAGTCCACCCTTGTCTGCTCCTTCATATGTTGAGGTTTTAAGAAACAACTCGTTTTGTTCTGCTTTCCCAAATAATACATTCATTCCAAGGTCAGACGAGCCTTCACATCACTTCTGGATCAACAAGAAAAAAGTTGTTCAATTGGAATGAGGAGATTTGATGGTAGTTACCGAGCTTTGTGCCCACGATAATTGGAACGAAATTTCGCTTGCCATTCAAAATGAATTCTCTCAAAATGGTCGTGTAAATCCTTTTATAGATGACAAAGCACTATTGATTTTTGAGGATGGTCGAGTGTTGAATCGTAAGTTCATAAGAGATAAATGGCGAAAAATTGGTTGTTTCCATGTGATAATAAAGCCCCAAAACTCATCAAAGCACTGCAAAAAGGAATTTATTACTTGCTATGGTGGATCGATCAAGCTTTGTGACCTTCCCTTGAAGTATTGGAGGCGTAGCTACTTTGAAGCTTTAGGTCAAAATTTTGGAGGCTAATTGAATGTCTCTTCTAACACTCTTAATCGGTTGAATTGCAAGGAAGCTCTTATTCCAGTTAATGCCAATCTTTGTGGCTATCTTCCAGCACGCGTAAGCATTCAAAATTCTCTTTTGGGTGATTTTTCTGTTCGAATTTCAAATCATAATTCTTCTTATGCTCCTTTGTTTGACTATGTTAGTTATCGTGATCATTTTTATTGTTTGGAATCATCTTCTTGGGCTAACAAGATTGATGAAGAAAGAATTCAGAAAGTTCATGGAAATGAAGCGTCAGCTTTTATTAAAGATGATACTATTTTGGGAGAAGCATGTGTATTGATGATTCTTTCAACGTTCAGCACTCCTCTATTCTCGAGAATAATGTTAATGCTTCTCAAAACCTTTCGGTTTCTCCCCATGGTCTTTCAATTTCTTAAGGTGCTTGTGATGCTTCACCTCCTCTTGTTGAAAACAACCATTTTAACTTGCGTCCCTTCAGCTCCCCTATTCCTTCTATGGTCCCTCCAATTGTTCAGATTTTGAAACCATCAGACTTAATAATCCAACAAACTGACCCTTCAATAACTTCTAATAATGATTTACAGCTTTCCAAGTCTGGGGCACAATCTCTGAAAGACTCTCTCCCCTGCTTTAAATAGAAAATCCTGCTTTGTGGAAGTCTAAAAGCCCCAGAAAGGTCAATATTTTTGCTTCGATTTTAGCTTCTGGTGTCCTCAATACTGCAGAAAATCTTCAAAGGAAGCTCCCACATTCAGTTCTTAATCCTTCGAATTAATCCTTCGATGTGTCCCTTATATTGTGCATCAGAAGAAAGTCAATATCATGTTCTGTTTATTTGCGATTTTGCTAGTGCATGTTGGTATTCCTTCTTCAGGGAGTTCAACATGAGTTGGGTTTTCCACAAGGATTCAAAGTGTAATGTTACGCAGCTCTTGTGTTTGCCTAATCTTGCAGCTCGTCTTCAATCTATAAGTATAAATTTTGTCAAAGCTCTCCTATATGAACTATGGATGGAAAGGAATCATCAGATCTTTGATGGCAAGATCAAGTCACGGGTGGATTGTTATGTTATTGCTAAGTTCAAATCTTCTTCATGGTATTCTCTCTCTAAGTTCTTTGTTGATTATTCTCCGTTAGTCATTTGTTATAATTGGAATGCTTTTGCATTTCCTTCTTAATTGCTGTTTTTTCTCTTTCTTTTTCTTTTTCATCTTTGGAGATTATTTCAATTTTTGAACATTCTATCTTTTCATAACTTTAATGAAAAGTTGTTTCTGGTTAAAAAAAAAGTATGTAAAATTTCCTCTTTATTATAGAAGGAAGACAAAATTTATGATATCAGTGGGCCCACTTCAAGCTAACTTGTGCTCTGCTTTCAATACTGAGGCTCGCGAAATTCCCCTGCAACCTTCATCCTTAATTATTAAAAAACATTAAATTCCTTGGAAGGTGGTGTCATTTGCTCAACAAATTCAGTTGCTGATAAATCTTATCTTCCAGATGAATTGTCAGATTTAGATTCCAATTCCTTTATTTCTTTGAGCAGCCCGGATTCCCATGTTAGCAATTCGATTAATGATATTCTCGATAAAACAGAGGAGAGTCCCTCTTTTCACAAAGAACTTCAATCTCTTTTTCAAGACGACGCATCTCCTGATAAATCAGCTCAAGTGATAGTCTCATCAGCTCCTAAGACAAAGTGTCCATCTCCTATTCGGTATTTTCAGAAAGTTAGAATCACTTTGATTCCTTTCACAACCATTTAAATTGAGGCTCTCTGTTTCTGTTGCACGTGTTCCTTGAAACATGATGTTTATATCCCAGATCGAAAGAGGACTAAGAAACTTCAAGAAGCGTTTAACCATACAAATCTATAAGGATGCATTGTCCAGATATTGTTCTTTTGCAACAGTCAAAAAAGTAAACCATGGTATTTAAGGGGTTTTCACTACCATCAGATGGATTTTTGAAAAATTTTTTGGACAAAAGATCAGTTAGTGCATGATTTCTTTCAACAAAGTTATTGGGGATCTTTCTTTAAAGTGGTTTCCATATCAAAGCTGCTCCATCCTGGAGGCATGAGATTTTTTGCTCTCATTATGGAAACTAGACTCTCAAAGAAATTGAATGGCAATAAATCTTCCGAATTCTCTCCTCTTATGGTCTTTCTGATTTCTTATTTTTTAAGGCAGTTGGTGATAAATTATTATGGAATCTTGATTCTTCAAGCAGAATTTCAATGTTTGCATCATTGAAGTGCATGGGGAGTTAATGGAAGGTATTATTTTCAGAAGCACAGTTATCGTGGCATTGTCTGGAGTACCTCCTGGGAAAGGGGTTGCAATTGATTTTGGTTTTTGAGTTTTTTTCATTGCTTTAATCACTCTGATAGGTGGTGGTACCTATACAACGATGTTTGGAGCAGACCTTGTTAGTTGAGCGGGGGAAACCAGAAGATGATCCAAGAGATGTTCCAAGAAATCTTGATGTTATTGTAGTTTTGCTTCTATATGGTTCTAGAGAGATTGAAAGAAATCTTGCTTGTAGTTTCTTTTTGAGGTCCAACCTATGAATCATATTGTGAAGATGGAGTTTCCTGTGATGGAGTAGTTTTTGCAGCAAGAATGTCGAAGTCCTGATGGAGATTTCTTGTGTAATCTAGTTCTTTAAAATTCTTATTATTTTCTTGGCTGGTCTATATTTGATTGTATATGTTTCTAAGTTCTTTTTTTTATATTTTTTTTATTTTTATCTTCATTCCTTTTGGGAGTTTGTATCGCTTGAACATTTTCATTTTCATTATATTAATGAGAAGTTGTTTCTTGTTAAAAAAAAAAGGTTGATGAAAAGAAAGGAAAGTTCAAAACAATACAAACTCTCCTATGAGTGAATAAAGAAAAGTACAAGAAAAGTAAGAATGATGAATAAAAGCATCCCAATGTGACCAGAAGAATAAGACAAAAATAAGTTAGGAACAGAGCACCTTTGAGAAGTTTTGAACCTAGCAATATTGAAACATTCAAACCAAGCCTTGCTCTTGCCTTCAAAGATTCTTTGATTGTATTCAAACCATAATTTTAATAATAAAGCCTTGAAAGTTTTTTTTTTTTAAACAAGAAACAACTTTTCAATGAAGATATGAAAAGATACCATGTTCAAAGGAAGAAACAAACTCCAAAGGAGTGAAATAAAAAGAAAACTAAGGCGGAAAAATAAAAGCATGTCAATTACAACATATATTAACAGGAGAAAAATCAATAAAGAGGTCGGAGAGAGAACACCAGGGGGAGGGCTTAAACTTGGCAATAGCAAAGCAATCTTCCCATGGCTTGATTTTTCCTTTAAAGATTTGAAGATTCCTTTCCATCCATAGCTCATATAAAAAAGCTTCCACAAAGTTCACCCACAATAACAAAAAACGGAATGAAAGAGATGGACCACACAAAAGCAGTGAGATATTGCATTTAGAATCCTCATGGAATACCCAACACACATTGAATTTTTTGAAGAAATAATTTCAGCAAGCTCTTGCAAAAACACAATGAAACAACACATGACACTGAGTTTCAGCAGCAGCAGCGCAACATAATGAACACCTTGAAGAATGAAGTAAAGAACGAGGGATCTTCCTTTGAAGATTTTCCGGTGTATTAAACCTACCATAAAGCAGAATCCAAGAAAAAATATTAACGTTTCTAGGACTCTAATATTTCCACAAAGCTGAAAACAAATCTTTAGGCAAAGGTTAAGCAACATGGAGGTTTTTGCACATAGACTTAACCGAAAAAGCATCTAAATTAACAATACCCCATTCAATAGAGTGTTCCCCATTCTTCAAAGCAATAGAATGAAGTAGCAATAGAAGGGAAGAAAGCTCCAAAACTTCTTCCTCCTTTAAACTTCGATGAGTAACTATATGCCAAGAGGCCGAATGTTGATCCCAGACCGCCGAAATCGAACATGTGGGGTTGGAAACAATTTGAAACAAACAAGGAAATTGAAGGGCCAATGCAGAAGAAGATAACCAGAGATCATGCCAAAAAGAAATACGTCTACCATTGCCCAAAGAAAACCGCAAATTGGGCTTTGCTGAATTGCAAATTTTTGAAATATTAAACCATGGGCATTGAGAACTCACAAGAGACTTGCAGCCAGCAAACCAGTTATAGCAATCAGATCCATATAAGCTTAATATCACCTTACGCCACAAAGCATCAGTTTCAAAAGCAAACCTCCACCCCATTTAGCAAGCAAAGCTTGGTTTCTCCATTTAAGACCCCAATACCACCGAACCACATGATTTAGACGGCACTATGATTTTCCATTCCAAAAGAAATTTCTTATAAGTCTCTCCATTTGCGCACAGACCTGTGAAGGCATCAAAAATAATGACATATAATATGTTGGTAAATTAGAAAGAACCGATCAACATAATGTCAATCTTCTACCTCGAGAAAAATTAAATCGCTTCCATCTTGATAACTCTTTCTACCTTTTATCCATAATAGGACTCCAAAAAGAGACAAAACGTGGCTTACCCCCTAGAGGCATGCCTAGGTATGAAATAGGCAAAGATTCCGATTTGCAACAGAATTTAGAAGTTATTTGAGACACAAGTTGAGAAGGGATATTCACACCACACGAAGAAGACATATCCCAATTAACCTTGAGCCCAGATAGTCATTCAAATGCTTTAATAGTTTCTACTAAAGCAACAAGCATCTTATCATCAAAATCCAAAACATTTACCTTTACTTCATCCAAAAGAATAATCAAACCACCAGGGGCTCCCCAAAACTCCAATTCAACCCAACCAATGGCTCTAGCACTCCAAAGAGACTTAATAATTTTACCATCAATTGAACGTAATTTGTTTTGTTGAAGAAAAACAATATCAGGGCTCTGTTTTTTAATAAAATTCTTGATAAACCTCCTTTTTTTTATAACACCCAAGACCACGCACATTCCAAGAAACAATCTTATGATGAAATGAATTCTTCCTTATGTAGAAAATGAAATCAATGAGATTCCAACCTTAGTAAAGAAAGAAACAGAGAAGTTTCCTTTGTAAACAACAAGGAAGGTAGTGGCAGAAACTCAGAAACAGGAGAAGATGCCTACGATTTCAATGGAGAAGATTCACTAAACAGGGCATTTAATTCCTCATACATAGATTGAACTTCCATAGGGCTGCCCATAGAATTCGAAACATGATCACCAAAAGGAGAATCTTCACTCGACAAGCTCACATTAAGGGCTGATTCTTCATCCGAAAATTCCTTTGAAAAGACAAGATCATTCTCAGTATTCAAAGAGCAGGGGACATGTTATTACAAAGAACCAAGTAACAGATTGTTTTGAGAACTTAGATCCATAAAAGTTGCATTAAAAGCTCCGCTTGAGAAAAACCTTTTTTGTTGCTCAACAAATGGGAAAGGCAATTGAATATTTTGACCCTGATCCTTTAATGCTGAAACGGGTGAATTTATTCTGGAATGGTCCATGTGTAAATGAAAACTACAATCATTTACACCACCATTCAAAGGAGAGATACAATTCACATTGTCAGCCGCAAAATTATCATAAAGTCGCTCATTAATTCCATTCTTGGACATTTCAACGGACAAAGCACCATTAAGAGGAGAGATACAATTTACATTGGCAGCCACAAAATTATCATAAAGACGCTCATTAATTCCATTCTTGGCATTTCAACAAACAAACCATAATTCCTTCTTTCATCGTTATTTAAAAAACTATTGGTCTCATTAATTAAATGAGTTTTTTCATTTTCCCCAACTCCAACCAACCCAACGTCTTTAAGAGTCGCCACTTCCATGGCTGCACCATTACTTTCAATGCTAATGTTATTCAAAACATTTTCACATTCAATCCCTTCAGCTTCCAAAAACTCTTCAGCTCCATCTAAACATTCTTCTTTTCTCAACTTTTCATCTTCCTGAAGTGGTTCATCTTCTTCAAGCCGATCCTCCACAGGACTTCGTTCATCTCCATAACTCCGTTCACCTTCATTAATCCGTTCAACTTCTTCAAGCCTTTCATCTTCTAACACCACAGCTATTCATTCCATATAAATCCAATTTGAGATAATAGATGAATCAGAGATGTTGCCCAGAAAATACAACATTTCATTCAAAGGTTGCTCAAAATTCAAAATTCTCATCGAGAAATTACCAAGAACTGGGTCAGAAATTGGAACAATGGCAGTTAGGAATCCACACAAATTTGTCTTCACCTTAATCAAAGCTTCCTTACAATCCATAAGATTTAGAGTCGAGGATGAACATTCCAATAAACCACCAAAATCAAAGCTGATAGCTTCAAAGATAGATCTAGTGCAAAATTTCAAAGGCAAGTCACATAGTTTAATCTATCCTCCATAGCTCAAAATCACATCTTTTTTACTATGGAAAAATCCCACTTCTCAATCTTTAAATGAAATTTATTGAAGCCTCTCCACTTTCCAAACTCAATCAACTTATCAAAAGATCACACATTCTTTACTTTAAACATTGTCTTGTCATCCATTAAACAATTTAAGCAAAAATCAACAGAAAAGTGATTCTTTAAAACAGAGGAAATTCTTCCTCATTCATCATGTGCGCACAACCTTGTAACTACTAAAATATTTGACCAATCAGTTGAAACTACATCATGATTCTTTCTAACCCAAAACTTCTTCAAATCAACTTTTGTGGGATCACTCACAATGTTACTTTTAAGAACTTCAGCATAAGAATCAGCCTCAATTGACTTCTGAACCTGATCGATTGTAGTTGATGGACTAATGACACCGACCTTCTTCAACGTATCCTTCTTCATTTGTGGATGGAAAAAACTTAATAATTCCCAAAAGAGAAGCCAACCACTCTTGTTTGAATTAGCAGGAACAATCACACTTTTTCTCAGGCCAATTGGACTGAGAATAGAAATTTTGCATTCTTCTGGTACCAAATTCATCCCTTGTCTGTTCAAAAAAAGATTCTTTGACAGGATTGAGGAGGATATGAGCAATATGCTTTTCAAACCATAAAAACTAAACAGAACTAATGACAATCGAGGTCTTTCTTGCAACATCCTCAACATGAAACTCATTATTTGCGACCCAAGCATAGAAAAAACTATTACCAACTTCGCAACTTTTGACTTCCATGATGTCTTTCGCCACAAATCAGAAGAAAGAGTTGTAGAAGCCAACCGAAAATAGACAAAAAGATCACCGAAGAAGACCATTGGAAAGAGAGGAGAAAGAAGAGAGGGGAGAGCATACTTACCTCAGGTAAGGTCTTCTACACCATGTTAGAAAATGAGTTAGGAGTTTCTAAAAATACCTCTCAACCTCAACATCATGTTTCTATCCTCAAATTTTGACTAATTATAAACTTTGAGGTCACAACTTTCTTCTCTTTCAAGGATATTTGTTATAATTGGGATGCTTCAATTCATTCTTATGTTTTGTTTTTACAAAGCCTTGAAAGTATTAACTCACAAAAGATGGCTTCTAGAGTTAAAATAAGGACCGAGAAAAGATGCTTTTTGAGCCTTTTGAAAATACGCACGGTAGATTGAGGAGTTGGAAATTGGATGATAGGAGGAGACTTTAACATTACCTTCTGGTCATCTGATAACTCGAATGGGACTCTACCTTCCCCAACCATGAGGAGGATTCTTGCCCTCTTTCCACAAATTGCCTTAACCGACATCCACATCAGCAACGAACACTACACTTGATCTGACTTTCGGGAAACACCAACTCTTACACGCATAGACCGTTTCCTCATCAGCCCGGACTGCCTAACAAAGTTTGAAAATGCTAATGTTAAATGGCTTGAGAGGCCCACATCTGATCATTTCCCCATTCTCCTTCAACTTGGTGATCTTAAATGGGGACCATCCCCCTTCAAATTTGAAAACAAGTGGCTTCAACACCCATCCTACCGATCTCTAGTGGAAAATTGGTGGAAAGATCATCCCATTGAAGGATGGCTTGGGCACGGCTTCATACAAAAGCTTAAAGGCCTGAAAAATGAGCTAAAAGACTGGAACCTTCGTACCTTTGGACTCATCCAAAAACAAAAGACAAAGCTTCTACCTGCCATTGCCGAGATTGATTCTTTAGAGGAACAAGGACTTTTGTCCAAGGATCTGAGACTTAATAGAACATCCATCAAGGGAGAGCAGATGGACATCAGGGCACGCGAGGAATCTCTATGGAGGCAGAAGTGTAAAGCCACTTGGGCAGTCGAAGGTGATGAGAATTATGGTTTCTTCCACAAATGCATGGCAGCCAAGAGGAGGAAAAATGCTATTACCGAAGTCCTATCCAGATCAGGGATTAGCCTCCTAAATGATAAAGAGATTGTCGAGGAATTCGTTGATTTCTACAAAGATCT
>JAOANK020430373.1:0-26232 GCA_026257165.2 Telfairia occidentalis | reverse complement strand
ACACACACACACACACACACACACACACACACACACACACACACACACACACACACACACACACACACACACACACTATGTATTAAAATAGTGCTATATTAGGGCACACACACACACTATGTATTAAAATAGTGCTATATTAGGGCCCTTAATTAGGTAGTTTTGTGGTTTAAATGTATGCTTTAATGCATCTATTTGTTGGTTTATGTAGAAATCGAGCTTTGGAAGTGAATTTAATGATTTTGAGTTTTTGGGTAGAAAAATGAGCTAAAAAGGTGAAAAACTTGGCTAAAGCATGCAGAAGAGAGCCAACTTAGTATATAGACCCGACTCAATGCTACCCCATGGCATTGAGACGCTAAAAAGAAGCGGAGGAGAATTTTTGCGATGACTTGTGGCAAAATTGTTATTTTGAGGTGCAGCGTCTCGACGCTGCCATGATTCACTATATAAGCATTTTTTCGCCTAGGGTTGCAGGAAGTCATTTTTGGGGAGCAAAATTTGAGGAATAGTGTCCAAAAGATTGGGTTTTTGTACTAGGAGCTAAAAAACTTGATTTTTTAGAGCTTGAGGATAAAAATCGAGAGCTCGTGGAGTGGTTCTACCATGGAGACAAAGTAGAATTGATCTGGGAGTCATCCTTCCTCTCTCTCTTTTCTTACAATTAATTTTCTGGATATTATTGGGTTGTATTAACTATTTTTGCTGCTGGAATGAATGTTCAATTACCATGAGTAGCTACCGTTATTCTAATTTTAAGGTGTTGATACATATTTTGGAGTTGTAATTTATTGTTGACTCATGATGATTTATTTTAGTACTAATTTCATTTTATTATTCTTGTTCTTAAAGCTTGTTAGTCGATTGGCCATTGATTAATTAGTTTTTCTATTTTTAATTTCCTTTTCGATAGAGAGGACGTTAAATTAGACAAGGAATAATAGACTAGCGTTGTTTATGTATGAAAGTGATAAATTTGTGTTAAAGGCCGTTAACGAGGTGTTGTTTTTACCTTACTAATTTGTGGGCACTTATACCGAGAGGGTGATTGTTTCTTAGCAAAATAAAGTCAAATTATTCAATGATAACTACACTAAGGTGTTGCAAGTGTTCACGGTTAGCAACAAAGTATTCATATTGTCTCCACAGGAATTAATACTAGATTTCAACTTATATTAATTCAATCTCATAGTGAATTCACAAGTAACCAAGTAAATGATTGTAATTTTTATATCAACTAATGCTGAACTAAAGTAAATGAAAGACTAAAAAGAATGCTTGTGGAACTTTAACTATATGAATGATTAGGTTCAAATTAAGATATAATGCTATTTTCTTGAGATAGAGTGGTGAAGGAAAAGAATTGAAGAATTGAATCACACAATAATAGTCTCGAAATCCTCCAGAATTTCTCAAATATCTTAAGTTTAACTCCCATTAACCTACATGAATTTAATCTATTGTATTAGTGCATAAGGTGAGTAATTATTCTTAATCTCCTCACTTAACCAACTAACCTAATCAAGGGGCTAATGCGTTTTAAAAGCAAACTACGTCTCTTTATTTCTCCCGAAACTTAGAAAAACTATTCATGCGTGCTGGCCAGACATACATCAATATCAAACAGTAAAGAACACCCTTAAAACAATTCAATTCAACAAGGATTACTTCAATTATAAATCAATTTAATAACATCACCCTTAATCCTCACCTAAATGTGATTAGTTCAGGCTACAATAACGAAAAGATAGAAAAATAAATAACAATAACATTGAGTTCATAAAGACAATTTGATACGAAGAAAAGAAATATGTAGAGTTTTGTTGCTCCAATAAAGATTCTGATCTTTTTCGCTTTAACTTTCATTGACAGTGTTGAGTACTACACTGCATGTTCTTCCTCTTCGACTCTTTGACTTCAATCTTCATACAGAAATAGTAAAAGCTTCTAACTCAATTTGAAATTCAACTTTGAAAATCAAATCATAAAACTCTCCTCCTCTTTCTCAAAGGTGACAACATTTTCTTTTTATAAGTCTTCTTTTGTGATTAGGAGGCTCATTAGATCAAATTATCCACGTGTCACCCATCCAATGGTTTCTAATTTACGAAAAGAATGATTTTATTTTCGTAATTTAACATTTCATTATTCTTGTGCAAGATTTCTGCTTCAGTCTTGCTATAGAATTACTCGATTATTTTTGCAGCAATCTTTTACTAGAATAAGGCTCATCCATTCATCTATTAACAAAATAGCTAGACTTGGTAGAAAATAAGTGTAAATCTCTCAATATTGATTCATTTTATTCTTCAAATATAATAATTCAACAATATGAGAATTCTCAAGAGTTTTAAATGCAAAACAAAGGTAAAAATAGCAATTTCATTAACAAAGCATAAACACTTTATCAAATAAATGGCTAAAAGTCACCATAAAAGACTCCTAATAGCTCTATTTTGGAGAGTTATCAGTGATCCTAGAATTAGTGGGTAAAGGGTTGAGCTCTTTAGAGAATATGCATTAGGCCCCTAGACTTATGATTTTGATATTAGAATAATCTCAATGATCTTCAATTGCATTACTTAATTCCTTAATTGAAATCAACACCCTATAATAGATTTGATAACCTAATTACACTCTTTTGCACCCTTATTTAGAATTAAACCTAACTTGTTTTGCTTCCCTAGATAAAATCAATGATAAGTAATTTCATATTTAATATATTTAATAACCCAATTTTCTAGAGAACGATAGTCGGTCTCTTGACCATTTTATACTACTGCTTGACTCGTCCGCTTGCAGGGTTTCACACAAGGCTCACAGCTACATGGCCTCCAAAGAGCTGGTCATAGCTAAAGGCCTCAAAAGGCAACTGGAGAAAGATCGCCTCTCCACGAGTTGGGGAAAAGTGAAGGCAGAGAACAATAATTGACGCCGCCGAGAGATGACTGCTATAGCAACTGTCGAGGTGGCTGCTCGTCATTTCAAACGTTGTTAAAAAAATACATCCCGATGATCGTACTAGTCAACAAGATAGTGGCCGTGGGATTCAAGTCGTTGCATTGGCCTAATTGGCCCTATTGGGGGTCGAACAAGAAAGACTATAGTAAATACTGTCGCTTCCACAAGGACCACGACCACGACATGATGAACTGTTACAACCTCGAAGGACAAATTAAGACCCGGGATCACCTAAAAGAATACATGCGCGGAAGTGAGGCTGTGGCCCTAACCCCAACAGTAGAGAACGAGAAAATCCCACTCCCCTCGAAAAGATCAACTAACAGAGATTTTGACAACCTTTGAAGGACCATCTGGGGAGCATTCAAGAAACAAGAGGAAGGCCTTGGCCATAGAAGTCAGGCATGAGGTTTCTTTAGCCAAGTCCTCGAGCTTGTCGGCCACCATAACCTTCGCTGATGAGGACACGACTAGGTTCCTCACACCACATAACGATGCCTTGATCAGCAAAGCCGAGGTAGATCATGTCAAAGTCCACCGCGTCCTAGTAGAGGGGGAACTTCCACCAATATACTCTCCTTCTCCACCTACACAACCTTAGGATGGGGGAGGGGTCAATTATATAGTCATGCCTGACTCCCTCGTCAGATTCTTGGGTAGGTGCATAACATTGGAGGGGTGTGTTTAACTGCCCATCACAATTGGTGAAGGCCCCACCAAGGTCACTAATGTAGTAGAATGTGTGGTAGTAGATGGGACATTAGTCTACAACGCCATCCTTGAACGCCCAACGATTCATGTCCTGTAGGCTGTACTATCAACATACCACAAGCTGATAAAGTACCCGACCCTAAATGAGGTAGAAGTGGTCCAAGGGGAACATGCCCCTCTCGAGAGTGCTATATGTTGGCGATGAAAGGGACTCTCACCATTGATGTTGTTGACATCAACTGTGAGCCAGCCACGAGGATCGAGTTAGACGAAGAGTGTTAGAGCTCCCCAGCAAAGAAACTAGGGTCTGTTCCCCTAGGCAAAGAAGGCAAGGAGCTGCACATCGACACCAAACTGGGGCTGAATAAAAGGAAGCCCTAGTCAACTTCCTCAGAGCAAACACTGATGTCTTCGCCTGGTCCCACAAAGACATGTCTGTGATCGACCCCAACATCATGGTCCACCGACTCAATTGCTAAATTATTGCTAGAATTATTCGGAAATGTGCTTCTCTCCAATTGCTAGATTATTGACAGAGCACGAAGATTGAGAGAGCAAGTTTTGAGCATAATGATAACTACTTTTCGCTTCATTTTTAAATTTCATTTTTGTGTTATGTTTGGAATATTTTTAAGATTAGTTGCATTTGAATATTCGTTTTGATTTAAATTAGTTTTATATTAGGTTTTGTTTCTTTCAATTTAACATTTTTTTAATTTAAATTTGAATTTCTAATTTAGGTTAATTAGATGAGATTTTATCTTTTATTTTGATTTTATTTGAATTATTTGGTTTAAATAAATTTGGCTTAAAATAAAACTGAAATTCGATTTAATTTTTTTCTTAATTATCTCTAATTTTGATTTGATTTTATTGTAGGTAGTTATGGAAAATTTGCACGATTCCAAGACAACATTAATATTGTGGTTGAGATGATGGTACATATCTTATTCGTAAAAATAATTTATTTGAAGTTTTGCAATTAAGAAACTTAATGATGATATCTTTCTTTTTGTAGAATTCAAAATATTTGCAGGGCAATCACGTCAGCAAAGATTCACTTAGATGTTTTATTCCAAAAAATTAATATTTGCATGGGAATTAAATATTAGTTTTAAATTAATCCCATCTAGATGACAAGAGTGCCCCGTGGGTTTTGTGCTTATTTTTAGATGTAAAATAACCCTTTGTGGTCATTTTCTTCCTCGTTTACTCTTTTTCTTTCTTCCACCAAAAAGCTTCTTCGAGCAAAAATGGTAGCAAAGACTAGAGGGAAGAAATCACGCCCTGCTACAGAACTTGTTCAATTTGATTTGAACAGGTGCAAGTCGAAGAGCGCACTTCGCCATCCCCACCTCCTAAGAAAGGAAAGAAGAAAAAGGCGAAGCAACTTGTTTCATTCTCTAAACCCGTTGCAGTCCAGCCCATCATTGAAGAGGTTCTTGCATCTATTTAGCCGACAACACAAAAAGAGGAACCTTCGACTCCAGTAGCTGAACCAGAGAAACAACCTGAAGAAGAGCACGGAGAAATCCACCAATTGAAGGTTCAAGAGGAAGTTGCTATCGAAGAAATTGTTAAAGAAACACCCACGGACCCTTCATCACGCACTTCGAAAAAGAAAAAAATGTCCAAGAAGAAGAAGAAGAAACTCACACCACCTGATGAACAGGACGTTGAAACACGCACAACGAAATGAGCCAAATAGAAAGGCAAGGAGCCCATTCTTGAACCATGAAATGTTTGATCAACGTTGCAGTGCGTCAACGTTACTAGAGCATTAAGAAGAGGGACTTCTTGGCAGAATGAGAATTTTTTAATGCCGTATGAGGAACTACCACATTATCTCTCTGCAAGAATCACTAATCACTCTTGAAAATATTTTTGTAGGAAACCATAACCTTCCATCGTTGGGATTGTGCGAGAATTCTATACCAATCTTGATGAGAGTAATGGTTTTGAGACGTTCATGTGTGATGTCCCATTAGATTTCTTTCCTAGAGACATTAACAGTATCTTCCACCTTCAAGACTACCCACACACTGCCTACAATGAGATGGTGATTACTCCATCTTAAGGAAACTCAATGCAGTAGTTCGTGAGGTAGGAATTAAAGGTGCGCAAGGGAGGGTTTTGTCCACTAACGCTCACACATTCCAGTCTGCTTTCTTGAAGACATAAGCCAACGTCTGGATTTCCTTCCTGAAGTTATGTTTGCTCCCTGTTACCCACGACTCCACTATTAAGAAGGACAAAATTCTACTTGTCTTTGCCATCATGCACAAACTCAACATTGATGTGGGAAAGATCATTGCCCTAGAAATATATTTGTGTGCCAAGAAGAAGGTGGACAAGTTGTTTTTTGCCAACAGTATCATGATACTGTGCAAGAGGGCAAAAGTGCCTGTGTATTCTGGTAACATCTCTTTGTTGATAAAGAAGTGATAGACACAACCAACTTTGTGCGACTTTGAAGGGATGAATGCATATCTACGCAAAGAGGCGGCCTCTTATGTGGAGTATATAGATTCCTCGAGCAACAAGAATTTCTGATGAGTAGGATGAAGTTCCAAGAGATGCAATTTCAAACTTACTGGAATTATGCTTGAAGACATAACATTGATCTCAAAAAGGTTCTTTGGCCAAACTTCTAAAAACCATATGTTGCTTTCCCCAAAGGCTCTCTGGGCTAGTGCACATACTGTGGGTGCTTTTGGGTTGCAATTATTGAGTCAATAAGTTTTGAGAACACCGGTGCTTTTGGGTAGCAGTGATAATTTTCTCACCTACCCACATCTGTGATTGGTGCTGTGGCCACTTTCTTAGTAACACCTCAGGTTGTGCCACTAGAGATTTCTCCGATGTAACTAATGGTGGTTCATTCTGAGCGACAGCAGGACAAGAAGATGGTGTACTTACCCTCTGAGCAACACTCTCAGCCGTAGAATGGGTTTCTGTCAGCCGAGGGTGTTTACTTACCCCTTGCTTGAAACGCTTCCTCTTGGGCTGTGGTTCCTTTCTACCATATGCCCCTTGTCCTGCTAGCTGTTTGCTTTTGTTTTTTCTTCTTTTTTGCTGGGGGTTGTGATGAAACCAACTTTCTTTCTAGCGATTCATCAATGGGAGAAATCACTTTCAATTGCTTCGGGTCAGCCACTAAACATTGGCGTTCCGCCATGGGTGGGATTGCTTGGCATTCATTCTCGGAAGAAGATGATTCCAGAGTCATAGGATTTGACACAATTGTTACTCCATACATTTTTGCAGACTTTCAGATTTTTCTACTGCCCTGGCCTCTTGTTGATACCATTTTTTCTTTCTTTGTGCTAATGTCGAAGAAAGCAACCTAGATCTTTGATTTTTGACTAGCAAAAGAGAGAGGAAAGTTGTGTAAAATAGCATTAGAAAGGCAAGGGGTAGAAATGCTCATGAAATGATGTAATGCGGCTGAAATAGCAAAGCCCCAATGGTACAATTTTTGAAAATAAATGGTGTTCGCAAATTATTTTACCGTGCATGGAAATTTATTGCCATAAATTCAAAATGTTACCTTTGCGACAACTGAAGGAGTTGCATGTTACGTGCCTTTATGAACTTTCCCCTTGGCGCCTGCAAAGCTGCAGCGATTACACAGACAACACGTACCACACCCCGTTATCCCATTACTTCTACCTCCTTTCAAAATTCTTTTTGCGCTTTTGGCTATGCCTGCACTTATTTTACTAGAGAAAAAAATGTCGTTACAAAATGTTAAAAGCATTAATTGGAAAGTTACTTCCGCCCAAGGATTACTTCTTTCTTAAATAAGGCGGCTTGAGGCACTCACATTCCTTAGTTTTGGAGATCAATGGTGGTTCTTTTCCGAAGGATATTTCCACCAAAGTATGGCTTGACACGTTGCCCAATCACTTTAAATTCTTATTTAGTTTTCTCATTGTATAACAATATTGCTCCATATGGGAAGATTTGCTTAATCAGAAACGGTCCTGACCATCTTGATTTAAGTTTTTCTGGGAAAAGCTTTAGTCTGGAGTTGAACTGTTGCCCTTCTGTAAAGTGATGTGGCTGTAATTTCTAGTCATGCCACCTTTTTGTTTTTTTTCTTATAAATCTTTGCATTCTCATAGCATTCATTTCTTAGTTCCTCTAACTCGTGTAATTGGAGTAATCTGGCTTCTCCCGCATCATTCATGTTCAGATTTAGCTTCTTCAATACGCACATGGCTTTGTGCTCTAAATCTACCAGTAAATGACATTCTTGTCAAAAAATAAGATTATGTGGAGCTAACTGTAATGGAGTCTTAAATGTTGTGCGATATGCCTACAATGCCTGATCCATCAGTGCGACCCAATCTTTTCTATTCATGCTTACAATTTTCTCCATGATTGCTTTGATCTCCCTGTTTGAGATTTCAGCTTGTCCATTAGTTTTCGAGTGGTAAGCGGTAGCAACTTTGTACTAGAATTTATATTTCCGTAGAAGCTTTTCCATGATCTTATTCAGAAAATGGGTGCCTTCATCGCTTATTAGTGCTCTCAGTGTTTTAAATCTTGTGAATATATTTTTCTTCAAAAACTTTTCCACTGTCCTTGCATTGTTGTAGGCGAAAGGTATCGCTTCGACCCACTTCGAGACGTAATCAACTGCCAACAGTATATAGAAGTATCCTTGGGATGGTGGAAATGGACCCATGAAGTCTATTCACACGCCAAATAACTCTACTACTAATATTTAATTGAGGGGCATTCCATTTCTTCTTGAAATATTCCCTGTCCGTTGACAACGATCACATTCCTTAGCAAACACATAAGCATCCTTAAAGATCGTTGGCCAATAATACCCTGACTGGAACACCTTTGTTGTTGTGTTCTGGCTTGCGTTATGCCCATCGTATGATGACGCATGACAGTGCTACAAAATTTTATTGATTTTGTCCTCTTTAACACATTTTCGCAAGATAGAATTTGCTCCCCTGTGATATAAAAATGGCTCATCCCAAAAGAATAATCTCTTCGTAGTTGGTCCGGTGAGATCATAAGGAATGATTTTGCTCACTAAGTAGTTGACTATATCAACATACCATGATACTTGCTCTGCTTTCATGGCTAGAATGGCTTCGTCTGGGAATTGCCCTTCACTTGGTTGAATTCATCTTTCTATTCATTTTCATTCAATCTTGATAAATGGTCCGCAACTTGGTTTTCCGCTCCCTTCCGGTCAATTACTTCCAAATCAAATTCCTTCTCATGCTTTTGCCCTTGCATTGCTCGCACAGCCCAATCGCTAGCATCACACATCAGTTCGAATGATTTGGTTCAATCTGGTCTTTTGATGATTGGCACAGTGACTAGCTTATGCTTCAGCATTTCGAATGCATTCCCACATTCATCCGTGAAGATAAATTTTCTATTATGCACAACAGCGTACCTAGTGGCTTGGCAATTTTTGAAAAGTCCTTGATGAATCTTCTATAAAAACTCGCATGCCTAGAAAACTATGAACTTGCTTGACTAAAGTGGGTGCACGTAACTTGTCGATGACATCAATTTCACTTTGTCCACTTCTATTCTAGCATAGGATATTTTGTGACCCAAAACAATCCTATCTTGTACCATAAAATGGCAGTTCTCCTAATTCAGGATGAGGTTGTTTTTCTCACAGCGTTCTAAAACCTTTTCCAAGTTATCCAAACAGTTTTTGAAAGATTTCCAAAACACCGAAAAGTCATGCGTCAAGACTTTCCACTATTTCTTCTATCAAATCTGAGAAGATTGTCATCATGCAACCTTAGAATGTTGCTGACGCAATTGCACAGTCCGAATGGCATTCATCTGAAAGCAAACATTCCGTATGAGCATGCAAATGTTGTTTTCTCTTAGTCTTTTAGAATAATAACAATTTGATTGTATCTCGAATATCCATCTAGAAAACAATAATACTCATGCCCTATCAAACGATATAACATTTGATCAATAAATGGTAGTGGAAAGTATTCTTTCTAAGTTACCTTGTTGAACTTCCTATAATCCATACAGACTCTCCAGACCGTAACTGTTCGTGTGGGAATAACTTTGTTCTTTTCATTGGTAACCATTGTTTTTCCTTCTTTCTTCAGCGCACATTATACTGGATTGACCCAATTGCTGGTAGATATTGGGTATATTATCTCTGCATTTAGCCACTTGATAATTTCCTTCTTCACCACTTCCTTCATTATGGGGTTTAGGCGATGCTAAGCATCGATGTATTCCTTCACATCATCTTCCAATTTGATTTTATGCATGCATATCGCTGGACTGATCCCATAAATGTCAACAAGTGTCCATCCCAGTGCCTTGCGATGCTTATGTAGAATCTGCAATAATGAAAACTCAGATTCATTACATAGATTTGAGGAAATAATGACAGACAATTTATGATCATCATCTAAATAGGCATATTAAAGGTTAGAAAGCAAGGGTTTCTTCTCCAATATTGGAGGTTCCTTGAATGACGATTTCATCGGTCTATTCTTCTTTGCTGATAGATCATGTGCTTCTGTCAACTGGCTACACGTCTACTGTCTAGTTGTTGTTGTCACAGATATACTACATAGTTGCTCTACATCTGAATTCTCGTTATCTTCCACTCTACCTTCTTCTTCTTGGATCATCCTCATGTCTTGTAAATCGTCCCTATCTTGCACCATCGAACATTCCTATATATTGTTGGGGTATTTGAGTGCATTGAATACATGAAAAGTGACTTGTTGATCATTCACCCTCATAGTTAAAATTCCCTTTTGCACATCAATTAGTGCTCTCCTTGTTGCTAAATATGGCCTTCCCAAAATAATAGAAACATCCATGTTTGCTTCATAGTCAAATATAATAAAATCAGCTAGAAAGATGAAAGTGTCTACTTTGACTAAGACATCTTCAATTTTTCCTTCTGGATCCGCCATGCAGCGGTTAGCAAGTTGTAGCATGACTGTTGTAGGTCTTGCGTCACCTATCCCTAATTAATTTTTTAAATAGAAAGAGGCATCAGATTGATTCTTGCTCCTAAATCACACAAAGCCTTTCCAACGTATTGATCTCCAATAGAGCATGGAATAGTGAAACTTCCAGGGTCTTTCATTTTCTTTGGAATTTTGCTTGACAAGATGGTGCTAAATTCATCTGTAGAAGCCACTGTTTCAAATTCTTCTAGTCTCCTTTTTTTTCGTTAGTATATCCTTTAGAAACTTAACATAACTAGGCATCTACTAGTGGGATGTTTATATGCAACTGTTTAAGCACATTGAGAAATTTCCTGAATTGCATCTCATCGTTCTTCTTTCGCAGTCGCTGGGAGAAGGGTGGTGGGGGGAAGGACTTTAGGTAATTCTATCACTTTAGGCTATTTCCTCTTTGCTGCATTTTCAACGTTTTTTCTTCTTTTGTCTTTTCTTCCACCTCCTTCTACTTTTTCATTCCGTTCAAATCTAGTGCATTCTCTTGGTCAATTTCTTGTGGTTCCTCCTAGACATTGTCTTCCTTCTACAATAGCTCTTTTCCACTTCTCAATGTGATTGCTTTATACTGCTCTTTTCCATTATTCTTAGGTACTTTAGTGTTACTGGGTAGTGTACCAGTGGATCTATTGCAGATTTCGATTGCTAGTTGGCTGACTTGAACTTCCAAATTCTTAATTGTAACTGCTTGACTTTGCATCATCAAATCATTCCTCATTAAATACTCTTTCATAAAGCTTCCCAGGTTACTTGATTGTTGGGATTGCTGTACTGGTGAAGCTCTAGTTGTACTCTGTTGGACTGCTGTGTTCATAAACCCTGAAAGGAACTGCAGTTACATTGCTGGCGCAGTACTGCTACTAGCTTGCTGACCTCCTCAAGAAAAATTTGGGTGTTTCCTTCATCCCACATTATATGTATTGGAGTACGGATTATTCTGCCGTTGGTTACTTTATCCAATATCATACACTGATAATGCTAGGTTAGATGGACAATCTTAAAAAAGATAGCCTTCTCCACATAATACATAACTAACCTCCATAGAGCTTTGAACTACTTTCACTGGATGAGTGGATGTCACATTCATGGTTTTTAACATATTAGCTATTGAAGCTGCTTGTGCACTTAGTGCTGTGATAACATCCATCTCTATCTTTCCTCTATTATTCTTTCTTTGACTGTTCTCTCTCTCATTTTACCACTGAGAATTGTTACTTGCAATCCTTTCCAAAATATCAAAAGCCTCATTATAAGTTTTCTGCAACAAGGCTCCGTTAGCTAATGCATCAAGGACTAACCGAGAATTCGGAGTTAATCCATGATAGAAGTGCTTCATTTGCACACAGTTAGGTAAACTATGGTGCAGGCAATTTTTCAACAACATTTTGTACCTCTCCCATGCTTCATCCACAGATTTGTTTTCCAACTAGTGAAACGTAACAATGTCACCACGAAGTGCTGCATTTTTCGCTGGAGGGAAGTATTTTAACAAAAACTTCTAAGTGAGGTCTGTCCAACTTGTAATCAAACCTGGTGGAAGCAAATTTAGCTAGACCTTTGCACTATCTTTTAATGACTAAGGGAACAATGTCAAATGCAAGGTCTCCTCTGATACTCCTGGAATGCGAAATGAATTACATAATGCCAGAAATGATTGTAAATGCGAATGAGGGTTGTCCAACTTTGGTCCTCCAAGCTGTCCGTTGGTTTTAAACATTTGAAATATGAATGGTTTGAGTTCAAAAGTGGGGGCACCATTCAGTCTTGTCAGTATCACTGGATTGAAATCATTAAAAATTGGCGCAACATATTCTTTGATAGCTCTATCCCTGTCGTTTGCGAGCAACACTGGATTATGTTGGTCCATCTGCTAAGCTAATCTCTGACCACTCCATACAACTTGTGCAAGGTTTTTCTACATGTTCATCAGAGGGTCTAAAATTAGAGCATCTTGATTTTCCATGAATTCTTGAGCTGCGGCAAAGCCCTGTGCCTGCCTATTTGCTCTTTTGCGCTTATGTAAAGTTCTCTATATCTCTGGATCAAATTCAAATCTTGCCTTGTCCTCGTTCATACACTAAAACTTCGGCACACAGAACAAAATACTGATCAGACTAATGAAAGATAGCGGGGTATCAACATGACAAATATATTCGACTGAAAAGAGATTGCAAAAAAGTGAGAAACAAATTTAAATTGACAACTAAGATCCCTAGCAACGACGCCAAAAACTTGTTGTCTTCAAAGAAGTCATGTAACTATGCCTCAAGTATGCAAAATAGTGCTAGAAATGAAGACAAATCATGCTCAAGTATAAGCAATCTCAAGTAGTACTAGAGTATTCCAGGATATCAAACCTTAAGGATTATACCGAAATGAACAAAATGTTCTCACCTAACACAACCTTAACAGTTCAAGCACTTACTCAAATAACTGTGTTGATATAAGAGAGTGAGAGAGCAAAATTTTCACTGGTTTATGGTATTGAAACAGTAAACATCAAACAACTAAACAAGAGAATAATAGGAGAAAAAAAAAGGATAGCTGATGATATAATGCTATATTAAACGACACTATGCTGCAACCTTTTCGCAAAATGAAATAGCTCTCTCCATAAACAGGTTTTATCCATATACCTACTCTGTCGAGCACCATATACTGTAATATGAATTCTATTTATGTCTAACTTCAGATTCAAAATTATTAACACACCTCACGATCTTGTTTTATAGCTTATTCACTATGTCTAATGAGTATGGGGTTGGAACTTCTTACCTCTGCTATATCTCCTCATTTGGGTTCGACTAGTGTTTTACCTTTCAGCACAAGCACTAGCTAGCATGGACTACTGGTGGCTAATGGGAAGTTCATGATAAACAATAACTCAAAATGAAAAGAATAAGAGAAGAGTGTCTTTCATTTAACAGAATCGGCTACAACAAAGTATTAGTTATACATTGCAATCATCAACTATACCCACAAGGGATTTAGCTACGGTTCATAATTAAAATGCAACAACAATAAACTATCATTAAAACTTGAAACAGTAAAGAGAGTAATGGAAATGTCCAAAGTTAAAATCAACACAATAACTAGAAATAATTAAAGAAAATGAAATGAAGTAGTTGAAAACAAAGGTGTTGAGGCGCAGAAGACAACTGGCAGCTGGATTCTTCAGAGGGGCTGGATTCCTTCTTTCAAGAGGATACTTTCCTTCTTAGCTCTCTTCCTCTTTTTCCAGCGGCTCTCCCCAAAACCTATGCTTCTTTTGCCCTAAATAATGTAATAAAAAGACTCTTGCTGCCCTCAAAGGTTCCCACGTGTAGGAATAATCCATTTTGCGCCTTTCTAGGACGTCACGTGCGTCCCATCAACTGGGAGTCCGTACACTGCCATAATCTGGAGAATATTCTATTTGCCGATATGGTGCAACATTTTGCAATAGAGAATGTTACCAGATAGCGCCGCTTCTTTGGCTTTTGCTCAATCCTGCTATTTGTTTAGCATATCATCTAAACTTCAGTCATGTATATATATCCACTTAATCTAGAATGAGACGAGAGATCAAAGTATGCAAATGTAATAATCTCAATGTGCATTCATGCTTTTCTCATACTACGTACTATGATAGCACCCAAATATTCAATATTGGAGGCACAATAACTCTCTTTTGGAGAGTTAACTGTCGTCGAAAGCGCACGAGTCAATCATGTGTACTAAAACAATTTGGAGATCTAGAATCGTCATTTGGAGATCAGGATTCTAATTCTCTTAGTTATCAATTAATTCCTTCAATTTTATTTAGGGAAACGAAAAGTGTGTAGCAATTACTAATCTAAAAAGGAAGTAAAATAAACACACTTGCATGCACGTAAATGGAGGAAAATCAAGGAACAAGGTAGTTCTAGGGTGTTGGCATTGTAAACAGCCAAATTAACCAATTAATTAAACTCAAGATATGCATTCTATTGCCAATTTTCTAAGTCTCACAAATAACTCCCTATTCGATCTCTTGCAATAAGAAATTAAAAAGAACATAAAAATAACCCATCATCGACCTTGAACACTCTTCTATCACTCTTGTGCATAGAAAAGTGCAGGTTTAAACTTTTTATGTCTAATTTACTACCCTCTCTCTTGAGCAAGACAACAAAGAACAAACATACATTTATTGGCCAGATAAATGCAAGCATTAAAGGGCTGGAATTTAAAAGAAAATAACAATCAATGCATTCAAGAGTTCAACAATACAATTAGTTGTCCATAAATTCAACCAACATCCTAAAACTAATGAGTTTAGCTCTTAAACATAGCAGAAAATAGTTCTAAACAACTAATTACAGTAGATTATAGAAAATAAAAGACAAGAAAAGGGAACTCTAGGGTCGATTCTTCTTAGTCTCTGGCTCTGAGCCGACTCTTGTGCTCTTGATTTTCATCCTCAAATACTAAGAAAACCGCCAATCTACTCCAACAATAAAGCCCAGCGAAAATCATCACTATTCCTCAAGAATGCCACCAACAAATGACCCAAAATCGTTCTCCTGAAAACCTAAATAAAAATTTTGCATTTACACTCTTAGGCGACAGTGTCGAGATGCTTGGGGGTAGGGTCTCAACACTTCCCCTAAAATACCACACAAAATGGCACACGACAAAAGAATTTAGGATAGACAACATTGCATAGCATCGAGACGCTTGAAGTAGCATCTTGATGCTACTTTAAAAAGGAGAGGAGGCGTGTGCCACAACTAATAACATCGAGATGCCGGTCTTCCATTGTGTTAACCGCACCTCTTTTTCTAAGTTTAAGGTTTATAAACTTGGGCCTCCCCCTCTCTAGGTTCACCGACCCTCACACAAAATTCCCTATTCGTTGTCTCGTAATAAGAATTTGAAAGTGACAAAAACATAACCTATTGTAGACCTCACATGCACCTCTATCACTTTCACACCTAGAGAAACATGTGTCTAAATCTTAATATCTTACTTTACTACCCTTTTTTCCGAACAAAATAGTAAAATAACATGCAATAATTTACGACCCTCTCTCACAAGCAAGATAGCAAATAAAGTAATAATACATTCATTAGCTAAATGAACATAATCATTAAGGGCTGGAATTTAGAAGAAAACCGTAAATAATGCATTCAAGAGTTCAATAATGTAATTAATTATCCATAAAATAAACCAACACCTTAAAACTAAATGGTTTAGCTACTACACATCATGAAAATCAATTCTAAACAACTCATCTAAGTAGATTACAGAATCTAAAAGATAGAAAAGAAAACTCTCAGGCTGATTCTTCCCCATCACCAGCTTCGAACCAACTCCCGTGCTCATGATTTTCACCCTCAAACACTTACAAAGCCTCCAATCTGCTCTAGAATGAATGCCCACTATTCTCTGCCTTTGCACCTCGGAAATCGCATTGAAAAGGCGCCCAAAAATGAACTCTCCAACCCTTGCAAAAAAAAGATGATTATATAGAATTTGTTGTAGCGTCGAGACACTGTGCTTTAATATTACAAAAATGCCACCGCATTTCTGAATTGAGGAGGAAAATTTTTGATGTAGAGTTGAGATGCTACTATTCCAGCGTTGAGACGTTGGACTCTCGGGTTTTGGTTCTTTTTAGCATATCTTCTTCCTTCCTTAGCTGAATTTGCCTTCTTAAGCTCATTTTTCAACCCAAACTACATCAAATCTATATTTTTACCTCCAACTGCTCGGTTCCTACAAATTCATTAAATAAAGGATCAAAGTACACAATTCAACCCACAAAACTACTATATTTAAGGCCCTAGGATAGGACTTTTGGAGTGCTATCATTTAATGGTAAGGGTCCGCACACGAAACCCAAAATTTGTAAAGTATCAGCTTCATGTACTAAATCTACATCACAAGATGAATTTAGCACTGCCTAGCTTAAGGGGCTATAAATAGCAAATTATAACAAAAAGGGTAGGTAAAACCGGAAAAGTTAAACTAATAAAGAGTACAAAGGAAGGTAGTGCTAACTGGAATCATAAACAATGGTAGAGTTAATATAGAGATACTCAAGTAGAGTGGTCCATAATCAATCCATTCATTTATCAAGAAAAACATAACATATAAGAGGGATGACTGCTTATTTCACTAAAACACAACAAAAACAAACCTAACATATTAAGCAGCCCAAAACAGAATATAGAAAAATTAACTGAAGACAAGCAAACAAAATAGAAACAAACAACATAAAAACAGACAAACATAAATATAAACAACGCAATGCCTACTGGGCTCTAACACAACACTCAAAATAGATTAATTCGTAGCACATAGGAAAACAGGTTAGCAAGCACAAAAGTTCTTTTTCCTTATTATTCTTCATCCTCTTCATCCTTATTTTCTTCCTCAACTTCAACAACATGTGGGGTGGACACCAGACATTTATTTTATTTATAAAATCAGTAGGAAAAGGTGGAAAAGTGTTAGGTGCACACCACAAGAGCACGGTCAAGTTGTAATATATAACGATCGTGCAACTAAGTATCATCCTCTAAAGATGAGGTTATTAAATCTATTAATTACCAAAATTATAATTATTTTTTTTCTCTCTAGGAAAACAACACAAGCGAAGTCTAATACTGAATTAAGCCAGCAAAATAAAATGGAACTTGGGGGAAATCAAGGTAAGGGTAGTTCAGGGTGTTGATTTCATTTATGGAGTTAATTAATTCAATCAAATAAACCTTAAGACTAATTAATGTCAATTTCATAAGTCTAGGGGCTTATTTATTGGGTATCTTCTCTCGAGCTCAGCCTTTCTTCTACTAATTCTTGGATCACCCTCTCGGTCTAATTGCCCACAAACTAGTAGAGCATAAACAACCCACCATTAGCGACCTCTAATGCCTATTTATCACTCTCGTGCTTAAATTAATGCTAGACTACAATTCTTTGTCTAATTTAATGTCCTCTCCCTCAAGCAAGATATTAAACATACAATCAATTTAGTTTGTGACCAAACAACAAAAAAGTTCTTAAGAACACGAATGTTAGCATAAAAATTGCATTCCAGAGAATTCAAACTCCAAATTCAAACTCCATAAAATCCAACAATACCTTAAAACTAATAGGAGTTTAGCTACATATATTCTCACAATTGAAAAATAAACACTCCAAGCTCTTGGGTTTCACCTTCAAGCTCTAGAAATGACTCCCAAATAGCTCCAACCTTCAATTCTAGAGAGAGAGTGCACTATTCCTCGAAATATCCCCAAAAACGTCTTAAAAATTTAGCAAGAAAAGAATAATTTTATACTCAAACCCTCGACAGCGCCGTGACGCTATACAAGATATTTACAAAAATGCCACTACTCATTTTTCATTTTGTGCCAAAAGAGGGGTAGCGTCAAATTTCTTTTCAAAACATCGCTTCCATATTCGTAGCGTCAAGACACAACGGAGCAACATCTCAACACTGTCTTGCATCTTCAGCTACTACTTTCTTTGGTGTCTAGACGCCGTGGGGTAGCGTCTCGACGCTATCCCCTCGGGTCTATGCATCATTTTGCCCCCTTTCTTTATGTCTTAGCCAAATTTCTTCCACTTTAAGCTCCAATGGGTCTTTTTCACTTGCATTTCATCTTTTAAGCTCCAAAATCATCAATTTCTCTCCATATGCTCGTTTCTTACAAAATTCCATAAAGAATGGTATCAAAGCTTACATCTAAACCACAAAAGTTATTAATTAAGGGCACTAAAAAAAAAGACTATTTTGAGTGCTATCAAAAGAATGCATAAGGCTTTGTGAAATTGACTTTCATAGCCTTTTTCATAAAAATATTTATTTTATTTGCATTGTCCTAGTACACCCTATGTTGAGGCTCTAAGTGGTTAAACCTTTGCATCATGACATTTTGTTGCTCTGGAATAGTTTTGATTTCAATGATCAAGTTGAAGCTCTTCTTTCTACCTTCCTCGTTCATCAATCTAGTGATGGCCACCTTATCTATATCCCCCTGTCCTGCAAGGTGTCTTCAACATCATCGAATAAAACTCTAGCTTTTGATGCACCAGGCAGTGATGGTGTTAAAAACAACTTCCCTGACTTCTTTCTATAGCAACAAAAATTCTCTCTTGGTATCAACCTTCTTATATCAATGCCCATTCCTTCTATAATGGCAAATGATAATCCCATGTTACTTTTATATACTTTCTTGCTTAATACTTGTTATTCTTCGAGTAAATTACGGTTCTTACCTCATTTTGTGAGTTTTAGTTAATGAGTTTAGTAATTTATAAATTGGGTTGATAATTTGCCATCTTTTTTGAATCATTTTGAATTACTTTGACTCATGTTTGGATAAGGTATTCTTAATGGAATGTTTTGTTAAATTGATCCATGGGCTTGTTGGACCTTTTCAAAGAGAAAATATGTATTTGATGATCGCTTTGCTATAGCAATGTTGCAGCAATGTAGAAAAGACATAATAGTACTGTTTTCAACGTGAAGATGAAAATTTTTTTTGTTGAATCAACAATTGATGTGAAAAATGAAGTCCAATCAGCCCTAAAGAGGAAAGACAAGAGGAAAAAGAAGTGGGGAGAAAGGAGAGCCGTTTTTGGGGTGTTTTTTTTTTTAAAATTTTGGAAGAGGAGCAAAAAAGTGTAGAAAAACAATGGAAAATATAAAAGAGACATGGGGAGAGTTTCTTCACCAAAGGAGCATCTATCTCATTGGATTCTTCTCCTCCTTTTCATTTATTTTCTTATGTTGCTGTATATTTTAGTTTCCTTGAATTCTTGTAGCTACGTAGACTTGTTCTTAGAGACAATCCTTGTTATTTCTTAATTTAAACTTATGATGTTTATGGGTAGTGTTTCTTTCTTGTGTAATCTCTTTATTAGAAGCATGGGCTAATCTTTTCAGAGCTGAAGTTTGTGGAATTGAACACTTGTTGGATTCCTTTTGCTTGTATGCTATTCTTTAATTATATAGTTCATTTGTGGGTGTTTATTTTCAAGTTCTAATTTAAGATTGATCACTTTAGATAAGATATTAGCTATTTCTTATTACTAAAAGGGTTGAGAACTGGTGGATAGACAAAAGTGAGGCAAGTAATTTCTGCTTAATAGGTGGAAGTGTATAGGGTGTAGACATATATTCTAAGCTTGTACCCATGGGAAATTGAGTTTCAAAAGTGTTCTTTAGTATTGGGTTTTCATAGACAGGTGTTTAACTTGATATTGAGGTCTTAGTACACAAATTTGATGAGATTTAGTGTGCTTGAATTGCTAATTCTATGGGCTATATTGTCATGCTACATTGCTATATCATTGCTACAACGACTGTGTGAAAATAAGAAGAAATTTCTCACACTCCAGCATTGTTTTACATCTTCTTAATTGATAATTGCTTTGTTGTTTCAAATAGTTCTGTTGGTTATAGCTTGATTAATTCTCTTGTCATAAATAGTTACTATTTTGATAGTTATATTTAGATTATGAGTTTAGTAAGACTCTTTAATTAATTTGGTTATTAGTGTAATTATACTTAATTTCTCAAAAATTCGCATACTTTAGACCTTATGGGATTGACCTTGACGCCAATTACTACCTATGATTGTGTATGCTTGCATGGTGAGTTTTTGGTGCCATTATTGGGGACTAAGTGCGCAAGTTTTGTGAAATTGGTTACTTTTATTTACTGTTTTTAGTTTTTGGTTAGTGCCCAAATATTTGATTGGTTCCTTGTGGATCGTGCTAGGTACTAATTGCTTTATATGAATGGAGAGCATAGTCAAGAATTAGTTCATGATGATCCTGATATTAAATGCACATTCTACAAAAAAGGAAAGGAACAAAGAGGACTCGCAACATTAGAAGGGATGGAAGACCCACTTTTGAGAGTTGATAATAATGGGGATAATAGAGCTAAGTGGTTGATGAAAGAGATCGAGTGATACAAGGATATGTAGTGACATTGTTAAACCCAAAAATTATACAACCACGGATTTAGGCACAACAATTTGAGCTAAAACCAATGATGTTCCAAATGCTTCAGCATAAAGGCCAATATGGAAAAGACACATGGGAAGATACTCACCAACACCTGCAGTTGTTCTTGGGTATTGTAACTCATTCAAATTGCAATGGGTGAGTAATGAAGCCTTTAGATTAACATTGTTTCCATATTCACTAAAGGGTAAAGCTCTTGAATAGGTGAAGTCAATACCACCAGGGACTATCACTAGTTGAAATGACTTAGTGGAGCAGTTTTTGACCAAATACTTCCCACCCACAAAGATTTCCAAACTTAGAAGTGAAATCACATCTTTTCAACAATCAGACGATGAGTCATTATATATGTGACATGGGAGAGGTCGTTTAAGGAGTTACTGTGAAAATGTCCCAACCATGGCATACCTTATGGCGTTCAGATGCAAATATTTTATAATGGGTCAAATGCTCAAACAAAGATGGTTGTGGATGCCTTAGCTGGAGGAGCCTTACTTTCCAAGACTTATAATGGGGCTTACGATATTTTGGAGAAGATTGAAAAGAATAACTATTCATGGTCCACCTTTCACTTCAATCCTACATGGAAAGTAGCAAGTATGTAGAATGTTGAGACAAAAAATTTAGCAGCACAAATAGCTACTTTAAATAGCAATTTGAAATCATTGACAACGGGTCAAGGGAGCTCCTTTACAACAACAACAAGTGTATCATGTGTATATTGTGGTGAGGGGCACACATTTGAGGTATGTCCATCAAACCCAACTTGAGTGAACTATGTGAGATATAATAAGAACTTCAACCCCGTCTCGAACACGTATAATATGGGTTAAAGATAACACCCAAACGTTTCTGGTAATAATCAAGGAGCTGGACCTATACATCAACAAATTAGACCTACTGCCCCTCCAGGTTTTCAGCCACAAATACGTAACCAAATTTTCAACCGCATAAGGTACAAAATCAAGAGTCAACATCATCACTTGAAAGTTTGTTAAAAGAGCACATGGCAAAAATAGATGCTCTAGTGCAAAGTTAAGCTGCAACATTTAGAAATCTAAAAAATCAAGTGGGTCAATTAGCTACAACACTGAATAATAGATCTCAAGGTATTTTGCCTAGCGATATGGAGAATCCAAGAAATAAGGACAAAGAGACTTGTAAAGCAATACAACTTCGAAGTGAAAAGGAGTTAAAAGCACCCAAGACTAGCTTTGTTAAGCTAAAAGAGCCCATTTCAATCAAAGAGAAAAACGGATCAAGTGAAAATGGTGGTAAAGAGGAAATGTGAGTGCAAAATAGAGTATTGCTGTAACATTGCCACAACATCAGACAACAAAACAGAATGCAGAATCTGTAAAATAACCACTGCGATTTTCACAACGATTTCAGAAAAAAGAATAAGACAAATAATTTGATAAGTTCATCAACATCCATAAGGGGTTGCATATTAATTTCCCATTAGTGGAAGCCCTCAAGCAAATGCAAAATTATGCAAAATTTATGAAAGACTTATTGACAAAAAATAGACAAGTAGGGGAAGTTGAAACAGTGGTGTTAACTTCAGACTGCTCATCCATAGTTTAGGAAAGGATTCCTCAAAAACTGAAAGATCTCAAGAGATTCACCATCCCTTGTACTATCGGAAACACATATTGTGGTTGAGCTTTGTGCGATTTGGCGAGCATTAATCTAATGGCCATGTCTATCTCCAAGAAGCTTGGTATTGGGAAAGCACGATCCACGACTTTGTCACCGTAGCTAGCTGTTCGTTCATTGGTTTACCTTGAAGGAAACGTCGAGGATGTATTAGTGAGTGTGGACAAGTTCATTTTTCCGGTCGATTTCATCATTCTTGATTACGAGGCCGATATAGATGTCCTAATAATCTTCGAGAGACCTTTTCTAGCTATGAGGAGAACACACATTGATGTCTAAAAAGGAGAATTGACTATGTTTTCCTAACGTGTAACTTCTAATCTCTTTAATTCATTATGCTTTCCTAACAATATCGAAGAATGTCCTCTTATGCATGTTTTAGACATAGTGGTAAAAGAGAGTTGACACGATGACTTGCTTGTCCTAAATGGTCCAAGAAAGTGAGATTGATGCAAGAAGTGATGAAAATGTTGTGATAGCTTACATGAGGGCAAGGAATATGGGGGATTGAACATAAATCAGTTCGAATCATTGGGGTTAGCTGAGAGAATGTTGCAAGAAACCAAACCATCGATTGAAGAGCCACAAACTTTGGAGCTTAAGCCCCCTCTCACGCATTTAAAATATGCATACTTGGGGAAAGATGAGACTTTGCCAATAATCATTTCATCAGCCTTTGGTGTTCTATGTGAGCAGAGGTTGTTGGAAGTCCTTAAGCAATATCGAAGAGCCATTGGATGGACTATGACAGACATAAGAAGTAATAGTTCAACTATAGGCATGCACAAAATTTTGCTCGAACAAAATTGCAATAATTTAGTGGAATATCAGAGGAGGCTCAATCCTATCATGAAAGAGGTAGTAAAGAAAAAGGTGATCGAATGGTTAGATGCAAGGATTGTATATCATATATCTGATAGTGAATAGGTAAGTCCAGTGTAGTGTGTGCCAAAGAAAGGTGGGATCACAGTGGTTGAAAATGCAAATAAAGAATTGATCCCAACAGAGACAATCACAAGTTGGCGTGTCTGCATGGATTACAGGAAATTAACTAAGACAACAAAAAAGGACCACTTTCATTTGTCATTCAATAACCAGATGTTGGACCGACTGGCCGGTAAAGAGTATTATTGCTTCCTAGATGGATATTGAAGATATAATCATATCATAATTACGCTGGATTGAGACAGATGCCCTTCGGATTGTGCAATGCACTTGCCACTTTTCAGAGATGCATGAAAACATTCTTTTCATTCTTAGTGGAAAAGACCATAGAAGTTTTCATGGATGACTTCTCAGTTTTTGGCGATTCATATGATGATTGTGTCTTGAATTTGCAAGTAGTGTTATAACGATGTAAGAAGACGAATCTTGTCTTAAATTGGGAGAAATGTCATTTTATGGTAAATGAGGGTATTGTCTTAAGGGCATAGAGTTTCACAGAAAGGTATTGAAGTTGATAAGGCCGAAGTTGAGATGATAGAAAAGATGCCTCCTCCAACTACAATTAAGGGAATTAAAAGCTTCCTAGGACATGCAGCGTTTTACCGACACTTCATCCACGACTTCTCTAAAATTGCTAAACCTCTGTGTATGCTCCTTGAATAGGATAAGGCATTTGTATTTTATGAAGCATGTCAGAATCCATTTGCAAAATTGAAGCATGCCTTGATCACTGTGTCTATTATCACTACTCTAGTCTGGGCTTTACCATTTGAACTTATGTGCGATGCAAGTGATTTTGTCGTAGAGGCTATTCTTGAGCAAAGAAAGGAGAAAATTTTCCCCACCATTTATTATGCTAGTAAGACATTGAATGAGGCTTGATAGCACTCCAAAGTGCTATTTTAGGGTCTAATGTCTAGTAGTTTTGTGGGCTTCCAGATATGCTTTGATATTTTATTCGTTGAATTTGTAGGAACCAAGTATTTGAAGGTGAAAATTTGGATCCAGGGCTCTTCGGGTTAAAAACGGGCCTAAGAAGAGCAAAATTGGCCAAGGAATGAAGAAACAGGGCCAAAACAAGTGAAGACACGAAGGCATGACGTCTCAACGCCGAGTTAGGGTGTTGAAATGCCCAAATGTTGACATTTTGGTGAAGGAAGCACTGCGTGCGTTTGAAGGATTGGCGCAGCGTTGAGACGCTAATGTCGTGCGCACAGCATGAGGGCCCGCACGTGCGCTTGGAGGATGGGCGACGTTGAGACGCTACCCTTTGGTGTCTTAATGCCACAAGCACACATGTGCGCCCGTGCACACCCGCTGCCCAATTCAAGTAGCATAGCGTTTCAACACTACTGCTAGCCTCATCTATGCGCGAAACAGGTGTTTTGCTTAATGAAGATGGGGGCAGTGTCGAGATGTCACCCCTAGCATCTCGATGATGCCAGCAGTGCAGTATAAGAATATTTTTCCACCGCTAAGGTTAGTGGAGACCTCGTTTTGGTGTGATTTTTAAGCGATTTTGACAGAATTCATTGGGTTTATGTGCTGGAGGTCAGTGGGAGTCCTTGGAGTACTTAGGATCAAGTTTCTAGACCTCGAAAAGCGGGTTTACTATAGAAATAACGCAGAGTCTTCTGGGAGTTCCCTCATTCATCTTTATCTCTTTATATATTTTGTTTCGGAGGATTTTTCTGGGCTGTTTAGGATGTTAAACAGTAGCTAAATTCCTTAGGTTTATGGGTGTTGGGCTTTAATGGCTTGTTAAATGTATTAATTTCTTGTTGGAATGTATTTATTGCCTCTTTGACTTTTAATTTTCATCTCTTATTGCCTTCAATTTCTTGTTGTATTAATTTCTTGTTGGAATGTATTTCTTGTTTGGGATGTTGTGTTTATTGTCTTACTCGAGAGAGACAGTAATAAATTAGGTCGTTGGAAATTAGACTTATAATTCTCTGTGTACGAAAGTGATAGGAGAGCGTATGAATCGGTGATGGGTTATTTCTATGTTACTTTTAATTTCTTATTGCAAGACATTGAATATGGAGTTACTTGTGAGGGCTGGTGGACCTTGAGAGGAGAAAACTCGAGCCAATCAACCTTAGACTTAGGCTAATTGAGAAGAAAATGCATTTCGTGAGTTAATTAGTCGTTTAATTACATCGTTAAATACACCAACACTCTAGAACCTCTCGTCTTTTAATTTTCCACCATTAGCATGTCTCATTTTTAGAAGATGTACACACATGCTATCACAGAGGAAGAGATCTATTTGCACTCAAATAAGCTTAATTTAAAGGATAAACTCATGCTTTTAAAGTAGAAAACCAGAGAAATAGAACACACACCTTTGTAGATCGAATTCCTCCAAGTTTCTCTGTGGATTGAGTCACGTACACCACCCAGACCACCACTAGAGTCTTCTCGGCTATTCTCCGACCTTATAATAGATGGTAGGATCCTTACTTGTGGTGAGTTTGGGAAGAAATGGAGGGAGGTAGGTTTTCGGTTCAACCTTTGAACACAAAATTTGGGAGCCAATTGTTCAAAACTTCATCATCCCTTCTTGCACGACTTTGCCTATACTTATAGAGGAAATCATGCACAACTACCTTCTTATGGATTGACACTCAAATATGGTGATGCATCAATGGATATGAGAGCTGGCAAAAGAATATCAAGCATGAAAATGAAAATGGGTTTAATGGCATAAACCAATTTTCCATTTTCTTCTTTTTCCATTTTTGTTTTTCATTTTTAATTTAATTTCATAAATTAAATTAAAAACAAAAACTTAAATTAAAATACCATTTTTTAATTTAATTTAAATTATTTTAATATCACATATTAAAATAATATTATTTTGCCACCGATCCCGATTTTTTCAAAAAACTATTTTCCCGAAGATGAATCATTATTCATATATGTAACATTTAAATCTCATTTAAATGTT